>QVNV01008432.1:0-28317 GCA_014825455.1 Pseudomyrmex pallidus
AAAAAAAAAAAAAAAAAAAAAAAAAAAAACGGGAATCGTAGCCGCGTGTTGTGTGGGCCGTCGCCGATGTAGAGACACGCCGCGCGTCCTCGATCGGACGATGCTATATAACACGTAACCGGAGTGACTCAACAATTACTTTTGTCTGTCTTTCTTTCTCGTAGCCTTTTTTTCGAATAGAAAATAAATATTTTAGCTCGCGTTATAACGGCAGGTGGGGGGGGCTGTAACATCGTGTGTCATAAAAGAACTTTATTTCTCCGCTATAAACTTCGTCGCTCTTTATTTATCGGCACGAAAAACAACGCGTAATTACTTTTTGCCATACATTATACGTTGAAATTGAATTTTACTCAATATATATCCCTTTTTTCCTGTATAAAATATATAAAATTTTATTGGTTTTTTAATTCAATGTATATCTCCGTTAAAAACAAAAAACAAAAAATAATAAAATTACCGATGCGCTTTCCGCGTTACAAAGGATTAATTTTTGGAGCATAATATTGCCGGTCCTTTGTGTTACATTGCTTTGATTTTTTTATTTTTTTTTTTTTTTCCTATCTATTGCAATCTGTTTGTACATCGAAAGGTTGTAAAAAGAGCAGGAACGTCTAAACTCCGAAGCGGTCTGTAAAGACTGCGTGTGTATCGGATGCCGCGATAGAATCGCGAATTCCACGTTCGCCGTATCCTAAGCGCGCGGCAGTGGCGCGACGGGGGTTACAAGCTCTCTCCTCGACCCGCGTTTTCTTCCGTCGGGATAAAAGGGGTATAAGAAAGACGAAGAGAAAGAAAGAAAGCGCGGAAAGAACAAAGAGGAAAGAGCGAGAGGGAAAGGAAAGGGAGAGACAGCCGAGCGCGCTACGAGGGCAAGCCGAGGAGCTTCTTACTGTAGTCCTCGGAAGACTATAGTCAGCTATTTTAACGTATCGCGCGACTGACTTTCTTTCGCGGCAAAGGGTCGAAGCGTTCTCGCGTGTTACGTTGTGTATGTTCGCGATCGTTTGATGCGAGTCAATTTATTTAATTTTTTGTTAAGCTACAAATTTAAATTTTGTTTAATTTATATAATCTCTGTATATATATATATATATATATATATATATATATATATATATATAAAAAAACACACACACACACACACACACGCAAACAAAGTTAATTTGTATATTCATTCAAATGAATAAAAGAAGAAGTTTTTTTCGTAAATTTGCATTTATATTTCAAGCAATTCTGAAAATACAAACAAACTCTCGTCTCTGAATATGTATTAAGAATTAATCAGTAACAAATGCGCGGCGTATAATTTGATATGCGTGAGCCCTTGATAATGCATATCGCGCGTTTGCCGCGCGTTTACGAGGGTCGTAGACCTTCGTAAAACTGAACCGGAAAAATTATCGGTCACTTGTGCTACTCTGTCTCGTCTTTCCCTTCTCCTCTCCCGTCGATATATACGCATACGAGTAGTAAATACTACTTCATATCGGTATATGAAGCCTTTATTTTTCTTTGCGTTGCAATCGTCCGCAGTTGGATGAAGGAAACTCTAACGTCATATGTTTTTGTTTTTTTTCTTCTGCTTTGCCGTTTATTGTTCGCATATTTGTCGAATAATTTTTAAAACGGGCGGGCGGGAAATTACTGCGCGACACGACAGTGATTCGAATTGATCCACCGCAGCGCAGTGCAGTTGAATAAAAACGAGAAGTGGTTCGCGTGATGAATTACGAGACCAGTCGACGTTGGTAAGCTTCCGGGGACGAGAATTCCACCGAGTGATACACCGCATCGTTCATCGGTCTCTCTCACGTGCCGGTTTCCAACAGCGTCAGGAATAAGCATTAGGTATGCCACCGGATTTTTCTTACTTGATTATCTTCTGAATTTCAATCCCTGCGACTCTTGTTGTTGTTACACCTGCGGAAGAACGACAATCGATTCAAAATACATGCGATTTTACAATAATGACACCGGATAGGCTTTCAAAGCAATAGCGACGGGGGATTTTAAGTCTATAGTGAAGATGACTGAGAAACTGCAGTAATCATCGTTTAGGACTGCACGAAGAAGCTCGCTCGGAGCTACTTTCAATCTTCCTAGAGAGAAGGAAACCGCATTCTCTTCTCTCTCTCTCTCTCTCTCTCTCTCTCTCTAGCTTTACCTTCTCTCGCCCTTCCTCTGTTACCGGATGACATTGCGTCGAGATCTCTGTCGTTCCTAGTCGTGCTTCGCTCGCGTAGGTCAGGTTGGAAACCTGTGCGAACGTTTCCGCGACACGCTGCTCTCGCGTGGTGAGAAAGCGAGAGAGGCGCGCGAGCAAGAGAGAGAGAGAGAGAGAGAGATAGAAAGAACGTGTTAGTCAGAAGAAGACACCTGCACTTCCTCTAAAACCGAATGAGAGAAAAAAGAAAGGAAGAAGCGAGTATAAGAGAAAAAGAGGGAGAAGGACATGTAATGCAAGCGGCGGTAGTAACATTTGAGCCCGTACGGGTGACTGAATGGAATAGGCCGTGGTGACGACACGGGCAGTCCAGGAGGGAAGGGAAGCGCTGCAATGGCCAATCCGACGTGGAATTCGTCGCAACAGAGCGGAGAGAGAGAGAGAGAAAGAGAGGGCAGAGAGATGTGTAAAGGCGGACAGACCTACACACGTGCGTAGCGGCGTGTACGCTGCGGCTTACGCACTTACGTTCATGCAGCGGTGTTGTGTCGCGCGTCATACGCGCGCGCTTACTATCCGTGGGCACACGCACACGCGTCTTTGCACGTATATACATAACACGCGTGTTCAGCGTGATGATGCTTGGCGGCGCGCCGCTTGCGCTTATGCATGTGCAAGATACGCATTTGCGTGTGCGGCAGGAAACCAGCTGTGCGAATCGATCGGACCCCGCCGCGATTCGATATTTTTCCCCCTCGTCGCGATGCTAGAGAGCGATAGGATGTCGCGTGACGCGCTTGATCCGCCGGAGATAGGAAATTTTTAATCGATAGAATAAAGTGAGTTACGCGGGAGGACTACGCTGAATCGGTTTGTGTTTTGATTGCGAGTCAGAAAATTCGTCGAACAGTCGCGCATTAGAATTTTTTTACCGTTTTGCGTAAAGTATAATTTTATATGGACAAGATGATGACATACACACGGCAACTTGTAAAATTTACAATAAAAGAGATAAAAATCCACGTGCATAAAAGTCTAAAACACAATTATTGTAAAATTGCAAACTGCTTGTCCGTTAAATCTTACCGCGAGATAAGGAAAATTTCATGCTGTAATTTTTCTCTTTTTCCTCTTCTCAACTCACATAATAATAACGAGATATGGGAATAAGTAAATATGAAAGGTAGCAAATATATATCGGTTGGATGGAAAACAATATAAGAAAATACAAGAGGAAACATATAAATATTAAAACGCATTAAAACACAATGGAATATCAGAGGTCACGTTGCAATATAATATAATATCGGGGGTCCGTGTGTAACGTTCGTGTCCTATTCCCACGCGTGTCTGTAATCCTGCCGATTGAAATTCGTGAGATAAGTATTTTTAACTCAAGGATATGTTATAACCGCGCGTTCTCTGTGTGTGATCCCCGCCTTCGCTCTCTTAGATACGGCAGTGTCTTCTTATTACCCGTTTACGACGATACTTCACCGCTTTTCATTATGCTCGTTTCTCGATTGCGCGTCGTATATACACGTAGTAAACGAGCGAAACGTAGACGATTGTATCGCATATCTGGCTGCTGCGAATTTTATGATTCGCTGACGATGGATACGACGACGTTGGTTGGGACTGGAACAGCGATGGATAAACGGGTCTAACAACCGAGACACTGCTACCATAAAACGCGAACGATTGAGGAAGGGAGAAGGGAACGGAGAAGCTAGATGTCAAAGAACCATTGACACGCTCGCGCAAATATACGCACTGGTGCATTATTTTTTTTTCCCCTCTTAATTTGTGCGCTACCGCGCGTCTGTAACAATAACGATCTTGTCTATTATACATGTTGCGCGCAAATAAAACTTATTATGATTCATTAAAATAAATCCGGTGAAATGTGTAAAAATATATCGCTGAGGTTTTTACAAAGTTTGTTTGTTTGTCAGAGAGATATATACGTGTGCGAGAGAGAATTGGAATTTATAAAAAACAAACAAACAAACAAATTTGTCGTAAGCACAGATAAGTAAAAGTATATTCTATTATCACACGCGCGTTGTGTACAAATAATATAAAATATTTATTGAAGGCTACGCGCTTATCGGTGCAAGTCATCTCATACATACGTACGTGCGAGTTAATTTGTTTGTCATGTTTCTCAATTAAACGATCGGTTTTCACATTGAATTTATATAGCTTCTTGATATTTATATGTATCTACACACGCGCGCGCGCGCGCGCGCACACACACACATTCCTATTTGTATATGTATATAGCAGAAGGGTATATAAGAGCGATTTTCAATCCGCAAAAAAAGCAAGATGTTAATCTGAATGGTACAAAGATCGAGAAGTCAGATCTCTTCTCTTCCGTCTTAGAAAAACCTGTTGCGTTTTAACCGCAGAATCGATTCTGTGAAAATCCGTAGCTAAGCCCCACGACGGCGGAATAAATTTCTAATTTACAAGGACCTTTCTCGTTGTGAAGAGATTTGCGTCGCGGATTTTTTTTTTTTTTATTTTTTTTATTTGCAGAGCACGCGCGACCGTATTCACGCGCTTTGTACGAGAAATTAAAGTAATCTAAATTTTTTTACAAATTTCATGTGAAACTCTATGTGAATTTTCGTAGGCAATCCTTAATGCATATAATGTTAATGTTTTTCCACAAATACAACCGGTGTAATGCACACAATTTTTACCGCAATATATAAAATTAACAACGAAAGTCGTGTGTGCGCACAGATAGAAGTAAAAAAAATTCAGCCGAGTTTATATTAAAACAATTACGCTTTAAAAAAAACAATCTATGTGCTCGTGCAAGAATGAATTTACACTTTATTATCCATTATTATTTTAATTTGTACCGCATTCTCCGCGGTAACTTGATGCAATTCTTTGCGTTCGTATATCCGCAGGAAGAAATAAATTCGCCCCCCTCTCCCCCCCCCGGCTCTTTCGAATTTTTTAATCTGGTTTCCGCAGAAATCGGCGGAAAGATTTTATCACGTCGGGCGGAACAGGAAAGACTATCGCGCGCGCGAGAAGAGGGTGGAGGAAAGAGAGAAAGAGAGAATTACGTGTAAGAAGACGACGACGACGACGGGGGGCAATTGGAGAATCGATCGATCGCGAGAAGCGAGTGGTTCATCCACCGTGCTTATAGTCGGCCGCGGGTGTGCTTACACAGATGGTTGACACGAATAATAGCGGCGAGAAAGACGAAGAAGAAAAGCGCGACGCGCGTGCAACGCGCGCTTCGCGTAGCGTGATGCATAAAATATCGAATGTAACCGCGTTTTTTCTACGCGCGGGGGGTTGGAGGCGCGCGGACTGTGATAGTGTCAATGAACACCGCCGCTTACACGTATACTTTTCTAATTACGGCGCATTTGTACGTCGACGAAAAGAGGAAGGGGGAACTTGACCAAGTAGGCGTCGTTGAACAAGTTGCCGTGTATAATAGCGCATGCGTGCGCGCCGGTAATTCCGCTACGCCGGTAGAGCGGTAATGCGCTATGAATAATACCTCGGAAAAATTGAATCTTCCGCGGACGATAAAAAAAAACGCGGACTGTCTGTGAGCGCGCGGACGCGCGCGATTAACGCTTAAACACGTTCAAGCCCCCTCGTTTTCGAGTAATATAACTCACTTTTCTCATTTCGCGAAGCGACGTATGAAGGGGAAGGGGAGGGAGTTCGCGAAGGCGCCTAAAACGTGAAATCCCATTGTGAACGAGATGGTCTTTTTGCGGTTTTATATTAAACGGTGAACGCACTTCTGAAATTTTATCGAGTTAATAAATCGCAAAGAGAAACTCAATCCGTCGCGCGGGAGAGACTAGAGCTATCATCGTGTCCGATACGTACGCGCGTTACAATGTTAAAAAAAAAAAAAATACACACACGGGGCATTGGGTCAGCAGCAGCACGGTTTTCGCATTTTGCACGTGGATTTCTCGTGTTGCGCAGGCGTCGCGTTTCGCGTGCGACGCGTCTAGAGATCCTCTCGCTTGTAACACGTGCGTTGTGTGTTCCGCGCCGTGTTTTTGTAAACAGATCCGCCGGAAGTCGGGGCGGGATCATTCTTCCCCCCCCGTGATCGGGGGATATATCGAGGGAAACCGCGCTCGAGCGGTCTCGAAAGAGAAGAACAACGCACTCTCCGCGATCGAGTGCAGCGGACAAGGTCGTTTTCGGAGCGGTCGTTTTCTCTCTCTCTCTCGAGCGTTCTCTCTAAAGCACGCTTCCGCTCTCGATTCTCCGTGCGGTTTTAGTCCGGCTTGTGTGGGTGTTCACATTGCGAGACGCGCGTTTACCTTGAATCGAAAAGGTTTTGCGTGTAATTTTACGTGCGATAATCCTTCGCGCGTATTTTGTATAAACATCGTAGTCGAGAGCGAGAGAACCGTAGGATTTGTAAATTCTCAGCAAAATGTCGCTCAAAACTTGTCGTTTAAAACTTTCTAAAAACAAATTGCGCGTAATTACTCGCAAGACAATTGCGCGATAATAATATCTGACAGTTTCTCGAACGCACATTTTCGCACGCACATTAGTTGCTCATCATGGCTCGCGAGGACGATTCGTCGCCGAGAAATGCGCCGCTCGCACCGGAAGTTCCCGCGCGCCGCTCTTTCTCGCACGAGCTTTGAACCTGCAAGGCAGGAGAACGTCGAGAGAGAGAAGAAGAGATGGGAGATGGGAGAGAAGAAGAAATAAAGAGAGTTCACGTACGTCGCGGTCGGTACGCGATACTCGCGAGATCCCAAAGAGAGGACAAGCCGCGCGTCGTCCTCTCGAGTTCCGGCGAAACTCAAGCCGGCATAACATTCGACCCAACCGCTGCCGCTCGAATAGAGTTTCCTCGTATTCGTGTAAGAGAGAGCAAAAGTTCTCCGTAGAAACTGCAGAAATATTTGTACGCGAGGCGTTAACCTTCTTCTTCGTACCCATTGCGACGTTTATTTAACGTTATCGTTACTTCGAAGGCGTATCAGTTTTACAGCACGGGAAGCTTGCACGCGGACAAGTTCTCGTTTATTGTTAGAAATTTGACATCTACTTTACGTCACCAAAGAACAAAAAACGAAAAAGTGTGAAAATATTTTTAAATGTTCGAAATTATAACTTTTTTAGTTACCAAACGAGACGATATTGTTTGTTGGTCGAAATGTTAAAGATTTATCGGGACATTTAATCGTCGGTTAAGAATAAAACAGATCTTCTTCTTAATGTTGGAGTTGTACGAGAATGTCGAAGAAACATTTCGTTGCTCTAGAACAGAACCTGTGTAATAATGAATTGGGGAGGTCGCGCTCGAGCCCTCGCCGAGTTCACCTCGAGAAAGGCTGACATTATCGCGTGTTCTATTATTCTAGGCCGCTTATATCTGGCGACAAAAAGCTCTAGATCGTCATACATCATCCGCTCACGTCATCGACGCGATAAAGCGGTTTCGCGTGAGAGAGAGAGAGTCGTAAATAAAATAAATCGTTTATTTATCTCGTCTTCTTCTCGACTAAATTCCAATCGATCGGAGTTTGGATGCCAGAATCAATTTAAATACCGTTCGTAACGGGGACGACCTGTTGTTTCAATTCTTTATTAGAAAAATAAGAAAAGTCTCGACACTTACAATTAGCTGCGTATTTAGAAACTTTAAATACCGACCTTTCGACTGGTATCGTTTTTCTCGTTACTTTCGTCGCAAGTAAATCGATTTCTCTTGTTTATTGATGAGAAAACTGGTATTGCGAAAAAACATTGTCTCAGTTAGGAGTCTAGATTTCTATACTTTCCAGTTTTCTCTTTAAATAAATAAAAAAAGGAATTTAAGATACCGAACAAGCGAGATAAGAGTTGGTTTTTAGCGATAAAACGACCGCGGAAGAATCACAACCAACGAGAAAAAAGTATTTGAAAAAACGATTTTAATCTTAGTTCACGAGTGTTTAAATATTGCATCAGAAATTTTCTATTTATTTAGTACGTGTACACTCTTCGCTGCAATAAACAAATAGTGTGAGATAAGATAGACCTGTCGTCTGCTCTATGAGCGCACGATTTTATAGTTTAGAATGTTGTGTCAACCGCGGTCTACGTTTTTTTCACTACGATCGCCTTATCTTTATTAGCTTTTTTATTGAATTTCTCTCTTTCTCTCTCTCTCTCTCTCTCTTTCTTTCTTTTTCTCTGTAAAAATAAAAAGTTACATCGATTTTTTTTAACTCTTTTACAAAAACAAAAAACCTTACGATGTAGACGAATAAACATGCAATAGTTGCGTCGAAAAAACTTGAACGAGACAACACGGAGGTTTTCGAACGGTCGACTGGCGGGGCTTTGTGTCGCGCGCTGAATTGTGAAATGAATTTTATCCGACTTCATCGACGCCGAAGCGACACGGAGCTCTCTTTGGCTCCCGACGAAGTTTCACAGAAGTCGTTCTTCCTGGAAGTGTGCGGAAATGCGAGAGGCGGCGACCGCACTTCGTTACGCGGAAACCACCTCTCGGATGGTAATTTCGCGAGGTTGAAAATCCAGTCCGCGTTTTCTCTCTTTTTCTCTCTCTCTCTCTTCTTTCTCTCTTATTTTCCGGTTTTCGCGAAACGTACATCTCGAGCGACTTGAGACACATTATTCTTCGGAAAAGCACCAGGATATATTAAGACGGCGGTTTTCATATCTCGCTTATGAATGGTTATAAACACACGGATGAATGAATAATGCGCCGCTTGTTATGGTTTCGGATCTTATAAGATATTCTTCGCGAGTATCACAAAACGCAATAACGTGACGGATTAGAAGCGTAAACAAGCTGTAACGTAAGATTAAGAGAAATAAATGTCTTTGCAAGAAGGCAACTGCGTTGGTGAAGAGAGTCATGCGTCAATGAAACTGAGCAAAAGTGAAAATCAATGGGAAAGGAAGTTATGTCGCGTCACAATATACATGTACATATTTTGCGGAAAAATACAATTTTTCCAAATATAATATAAAGTGCGCAAAAACATTTTTTAATTGGATGTTTTCAACATTGTTCACATTTTGCATAATTACGTGAAACGTTAATTATAGTATCTCCAAAGTCTTTTCATCGAAATTCCTTCTTGTTTTTTTTTTTTTTTTTGCGGACTACACACCACACTTTGTACGTGACAATATGTGACTGTTCATCACACGCGTACATACCACGGTGCTCAACAATGTGCCCACTCGACAAATCATCAGCGGGATACAACAGCATAACGCGAGCATAATACTCGAGCAACCGGTTGCGGGCAGCGGCCTTCCTATCTATCTATCTATCTATCTATCTCTTTCTCTCTCTCTCTCTCGGTTTGCGGAATTCGCGATAACGTGGGTTCGTGTGATGAAACGATGAGAGAAGGAAAGGAGGTATAAAGAAAGAAAAGAGAAAGAGAAAATCGAGAGCGGCTGTAGCCGCGCTCTCCCATCATATTGGAAATTCTTGGTCGCTATATCTGCACCGCACATTCGAGCGTGTACGGCAAAACACCATAAGAGAGACGGGACAACGAAGAGTTAAAAAGTGGAGGCGGAGGAAGAGAAGAGTTAGACGAAGCCGGAGGAGGAGGAGGAGGAGGAAGAGAAGGTAGAGTGTGGAGGAGACGAGGAGGACACAGAGGTGATGGCGCTGGTGGAGAGCAAAGGGGGGCAGTTTTTACAAAAAGTCAGGCAGAGAGCGCGGCCCCTTTCGTCGACGCGGCCGTCGACGGCGCGCGGAGAGAGGAAGGACGAGGGTGGCGAGCGGTAACGCGCGGGGGATGGCAACGCGCACGGACAGCGGGAGAGGGCGGACGACCTCGGCGATGATACGACAAAAAATCAGATGCACGGCCATTGGCTGTTCTCAATTCGAATTATTGGCTTCCCCGGTCGCCGTTCGTCAGAGTCTCCCCGACCTTCTCGATACTTGTTCTCTCTTCCTCTCTCACCGTCCGTTTCTCTCCTTCGCTCCCTTCCTTCATCGTCCGTCCCCCTCGGTCTCTGCCCTCCCTTGCGCCGACACCGCTCGCCGTCTCCTCCGTCGAGCCTCCCTCGCCGCCGCCGCCACCGCCGCCGCTGCCGCCGCCGCCGACCCCCTTCTCGGGGGAATGGGCGCCGGCGAGAAGGGCCGAAAAAACTTCGAAAAAAAAATCCAATTTCGTTGCCATGGTGACCGGCGTGCGTTGACTTTGATAAAGATCCCCCGAACGAGCCACCTCCGCCGCTGCCGCCGTCCCGTCCTTCTCCTCCGCCGTCTCGTGCACCGTCCTCCGCGCGTTCTCCTCTTCTTCCAACCCCCCTGCTTGCCCCGCCACCGGCTACGACGCCGTCGCTTTCGCAGTTTCTCCGATTGTACGTGCGCCCCACGTGTGTGCCTGTTTGTGTCCCGTGTATCTGCACGCGTGTATGCGTGCGCTGGGGTATTGTGTGCACTCACGAGAGGGTACAGGGGCGGATTCGCCGGCTCAGAGGGGCCCGGGGGAGGCGCGCGCGGTTTCGGTTTGACCCATATCGAAGGGGGGAGGGGCCAGGCAGACGTAGCGCTCGCGCCAACCCCCGGTGTGCGCTCGCCCGGTGGTGGCGAGTGGTTTGTTTGTTTCACGAGAAGGGGCGAGCGGCGGCTATCGGAAAAAATTTTATTTACATGATAGAAAAATGTTTCCCGCGCGGAAGAGCGAACGCTCGCGCGGCCCCGAAGAAGACGTGGTGAGCTGCTTCGTCGCGCCCCTCTCCAACTCTCCGTACCCTCCACGCCGCCAAGCGCGGTTCTACCTTTTTTCTCTGCACCCCGGCAGAGCGAAAGCGCGCGAGGGGGGTAGCTAAAAGCTCCGTCGGTCGGAGATTAAAATCGGGCGGAGGATTTTAGGGTGGTAAGGCGGGGCGGCATGTATACGTGTATATACGTACGCGATGGGTGGAAGAGAAAAGGGGGTGGGATGACGAAGAGAGCGCGCGGTTTCCGCAAAACGGGGCGACGTCGAGCCGATCGTTGTCGTTCTCGTTAACCATCCGCGAACGAAATTATTTTCCTCCCGAGAAAAAGAACGCACTCCCCTTCCCTCGCCTCCTCCTCCTTCTCCTTCTCTCCGTTTCCCCCGGTCTCTCCCCCGGCCGCGCCGTTTGTCGGGGCTAGATTGGTAATATAAATTGGTAATATACATTTCTCTGCCTGCCTTCTCCGATGCAGTCGCGCTGATGATGCACGGCTCTATATTTCTTTCGCAATCGATATAACAAGAATCTGGTTTTTGTGACGCGATTTTTCAACATTTATAACAAATGCTTTGTGTGTAAAATAAGGAGAAAAAAGACGGTAAGAAATATCATTACATAAGCGCGTATAAGGAATAAGCTTGGAGGATTTTAATTAAAATTCTGAAAAAAAAACGGTGTTTATTAATATAATTGCTACGCGCGAATAATACGCACGCTATTTAGATTCATTTCACCGAGAAGACGTAACTAGACTACGGTATCCAATTTCTGAACACATGTCCTTCGAAACATGTTGTGCGTTCGTGGGTCGTACAACAACTCCTCGAAGGCACCTTTTTACACGTGAAGGTAAATCCGTACGTGTGTGTGTGTGCGTGTTTATGTGCGCGTGCATTTTTTCGCGCTTGTGTGCACGTGCGCGCGTATCTCTTCGTTCTACGAGAGTCTGATTTTTATTTCGAAAAACTTTTTTAATAAAAAAGTTGCACGCTCGCTCTGCCTCCCTCTAGCTCCTCCCGCCTCCTCCTCCTCCTCTTTCTCCCGTGTACTGTATAGCGGTTGTACTCGTACAAGCGGGTGTATATCCTATATAAGAGGAGAGGCGTGAGGTAACGTCGGGGGGCCAACAGCTATACCGGACCGCGGGGCGCATTAAAAGTTTCGCCCGGCGCGCTCACGATATTTCATAACTTTTCTGTATATTTCGAAAAACGTGCAGAGCTCTCTCTCCCTGGCCGGTCGAATCCAGACGGACGTCGCGCGTGCACGCTATTCTTCATCGTGCACGCGCGCATCATGCACTACTCGCCACGTGTGCGTGTCTGCATTTCGCTTGCACATTTTCGTCCGTGTGAGTCTCTTGCCCTCCCTCCCCTCTCTCTCTCTCTCCCGGTTGAATTTGATGAATGCGCCGATATTTCTGCGTCGAAACTAACTTCTACTTCTACCGAAATAATTGGACTAGCCTGCGAAACTTTAACATCCCACACCCGGGGATAATTAGGATTCGTTACGGTCGTGCTTAACGAAAGGGATGAATATTTCTTATCGCTGTAATTCGAACAATTTATTTTTTTTTTACGTCCCATTGTTTGAAAAAAATTGAACTCCGATATGCGAAACAGGTGAGTCTCGGATCGAGAACGGCGCATAAAGTTGATGATGATTTTTTTGAAGACGCTTTGGTGTGTGTGCGTCAGTTTTTCGATACTCGTGTAAAACTCATTCTGTGTGGCTTTTATCTACATAGCTTTGTACGCTTTTCTTTTACCCCGGGTTTCTTATACTTTTTCCATCTTCGAAAATTTTTTACTCTTTCACTTCGATCAATCCTTTTCGTCCTACATTCGTTTCCTTCTTTTTTTTTTCGCAGTCTCGTTTCGCTGTCCCCTCACTCCACGATTCGTCCGCTCTCTATTTTTTCTCTTTCACGTACTCGCATCGATTCGTGTTCTCTGATTACGCGACACACAATGTAGTTAAAGTAATTTAAATATCGATAACAAAAATTTTTGAACAGCAATTTTTGATTCGACTATTTACATCGGAACGTATGTAATGCGCAAAATCAACAGTTACCTGTCAGTTATACATGCTACATCGCGTTATACACTAGAAAATACAAATATTTTAAAATTGACGCATTAGTTTTTATGTTTTAATAAATTCCTGAGTCAATATTGCTTGGAAAAAAATAATATAGTTAATCTACATATTTCACACAATATGGATGTCGATATCCTGCTTATTTAACTAGTTTGCGAGACGACCTTCTCTTGGTAAAAATTTAATCAGCTTAATTGGGAAGCTATTTAATACGGGGAATTAACGGGGTGATTTAAGCTTTAGATGCAGAAATATAGCTAATAAAACTTCATTTTTTAATTAATTTCAAGCAGACTTTTCCTACACAAATTTAATTTGAGAAGTCATTATCGAAATAGAATTTAACGCAAAAAAATACAAGAACTACGAGAAAGAGAGGTAATCACGTACGCACGTATGTGTGTGTGTGTGTAAAATTTTTGTCGTTGTAAATTTAAAAAATTCGAGATAAACTACAGAGATCACATTCTTCTTGAAGCCAATTTTCAATCGTGTTGTTGCCGTCTGACATGATGACGGATCCTAATATGATTTTCGAGTATTAATATATGGTATTGATTATGTACCATCGGAAGAGAGGGACAGGGAGAGAACGAGACAGCCTGGCAACAGAATCCGAACAAAGGAATCCGAACTAATTAATCGAAACTCCGACTCCCTATTAATAATCGTCGGCAATAAAAATCCACAAACTCTGTAAATCCGTTTCGTTCGCGGTCCAGGCGAGCGAGCGCGGCTTTTCAATTACATTCGCGTCCCGTCGCGTGTGTATTGATGTCGATTGAATACCGTCGCTCGCGCGCGCGGGTATCCAATCATCATTGACTTTTTACAGCGTATGCTGCGGATTCGCGTCGAGCACGCGCCTGCAAATGGAAAGCTTCACCGCGAAGTAAGTCTCTCTGTTTCTCTCTCTCTCCCTCTCTTTCTTTCTCTCTCTTTTTTTCTCCCTTTCCGACTATACCGTTGCACATATGTTTTATTCGCTCTAGCAGACATCGCGGAATGTGAAAATAAGATATCACAATCAGGAAATATAGAATTTAATATTGTCGACACTAATGAGGAACGAGAAGGCTCGTACTGTTAGAAAATATTAGGTATAGATATAATAATAATAATAATAATAATAATAATAATAATAATAATAGAGAATGAGCGGGGGGACTAGTTGAGTCCCTTTTCGTCACTTAGATCTTATAGATATAATAATAGATACAATTTTTTTGTAGATATAACATATATGTGCGATATGTAGATAAAAATTTATAGGCAATATATCTTAAATCGACGTAAATAAGAATCTCCGTTACATCTCATCTCCGAAGTTGTAACAATAAAGAAAAAATTAACAATGAGACAAGTCAAAGAAGCTAACTTAGGATGTTGAGACGTTTAAATAGTCATTGATATAACAATATATTTATTACAAAATTACAAAGTGCAAAAATGTGTGGAAAAACATATATCGTGTTTCGAAACAATATCCCAAATTGCAAACGAAACAATAGATCAATTTTAACGAAACAACGTCGGCTCTTTTGTTTTTTTTTTTTTAGTTCTTTTGTTTAACTGTTTGATTAACGCGGAATTCCGCTGCAAAAAACGTGAAAGAGTTGACAATTAATTGTCAACTCTTCTTCCAGTTCAGTTTTCCTTTCGTTGGAAATGCGATATCTCGCTCCCACGCGCCCGAGATAACTAGTCCGCGGAAATGCTTTACGCTAAATATTCGAATGCATGGAACGCACTCTCTCTCTTTCGTCCCTTCGTAGGATGGTACGATGCCAGGCGGCGGAGTTACTGTTCTGCTCAATTGTTTCATGGCAGCA
Organism: Pseudomyrmex pallidus; assembly: GCA_014825455.1. Taxonomy (NCBI): domain Eukaryota; kingdom Metazoa; phylum Arthropoda; class Insecta; order Hymenoptera; family Formicidae; genus Pseudomyrmex; species Pseudomyrmex pallidus. The sequence continues at coordinate 14,842 of QVNV01008432.1, forward strand.
TAATGAAGCACTTTCGACCCGATGTCTATGCGGCTATCATTGGCCTCGGCTCTCTGTTGGGTACAATCCGATCTCGCGTTTTAGAATTGAACGGATCTGACGAGAAAATGTTCGCGAAATATTCGAACATTTCTCCGTTAAGAAAACTGACATTCGCGCCTAAATAGTCAATCCGAACTGTTCTCTCGAGTCTCGTAACAAGAATATCTTTCTTCGTTCTGTACTTCTTTTTACGTTTGTTTTTTAACGATGATTTTCTCGAGATCTCTCGAGAAGAGAATTTTCTTGTCGTCTCTAATTGCACGTCCTAAATATTCGAGTTTGTTTTTTTTTTTAATTTTTTTTTTTATTTTTTATTTTTACTGGCGATTATAATTTGTTCGTTCTTATTTGACTTGAAGGTGCAATAATATGAAAGTTTAAACATCAAAGTTTCATTGAAGTGGGAGCTTGATTGTTTTTTGAAAGCGCGCTCTCCTTTGCGCGCTTCGCCATTTGCGAGTAGATCACAAAGTCATTTGGAAAACACGCAGACGCGACGATGGTAGTTCCGGGACACAGTGTATAATTTAGATATTCCATGTAGATTGCTTTTGACTGGTGGACGGCCACCCGGCGGCATTTGCTATGTCGACAGCTGCGACCGACTGCTTATGTTCTCATCAGCGCGCATTAAGACGTTCTCTGCCATCGGTCATTCGCATTACCGTACCGGGGAAATAAACGACCACGTACTTGTTTTGGTTTGCGCTATATCTTCGCTTTTCTTTCCTCGCCCCTCTGCAATATCTTAACCACTTCGTGAAATAACTTCCAAAACAGCCTACTGGTCGGACCGACTGTGAAATCCACGCAACTTTAAAATCAAACATCTCCGCGAAAAATCAATATTTTTTCCATTTTTGTTTTTAATCAAAGTTTGAACGATTCTGCGTCGGTAAAAAAAAAACAAAAATAAAATAAAATAAATTGAAAAAATTTCCAGTTTCAAAGATATAGGCGTTTAAAAAAACCAATTTTTACTAGAGACCTTGATTTGAAATTTTTGGGTGGATCTAAGAGACTTATGTCAGTCCACAAAGGATTTAATAATCCGAGAAAGAACACCGGTTCTATTGCTCAATCGTTGTTTAAAACCGAGTTGTTTTAAATTCTCGCTTCTTTCAAGTCAGACATTTATTAATTATCGTAACGATAATTTTACGAAAGATATAAATTTTAATCATTTATTTCGAAATGTAAAGAATATTCAGTAATTATTGGAGTTAGTTTTTTTTTAACGCGGTCAGAGTTATAACTATACGCTATAGATACAGTAAATAAACTATGTAATTGAAGTTTAATTATAGTCTTCTTCTAGATCAATAATAATTATGACGGCGTTATTGCCGCGCATATATACATATATCACTGTAAGCGCGCGTGTAGTTTCATATTTTACGTAACGCCACAGGCGGGAGAAATAAAGTTTCATTAGCCGCGGTTACAGCTAAAGCGACCTTCGTAGAACCGGCTCTAAATCACTTGTCCCGAGTGCGGATTCGAATGTTTCTACATTCGGACCTTGTTGCACAAGTCCGCGACGGAGATACCCGCCGCCCTTGCTTGCAGCACGAGAGACAGACGATAATCTCTCCCCGGGTCGGGGGGGTGTTCCGAGACGAGATTCCCGATCGCGAGCGAGCGAACGACCGACCGACGTCGTAAGACAATGCTCTTCTTACGTTTTTTAATTCGTCTGCCGTGATTCTCCGGCCGCACAGAGCTCTAACCGTCTCCTCTCTCCTTATCTCGCCGGTTTCGAGTTAGCTCTCGATCTTTTCAGCCCGGTGGGAAGACTCGGGCTCTCTCTCCGTCCGCTGCTCTTGGTCTCGTCGATATATCGTTTTCGCTTTTTTTTTCTCCTCCGTCTCTTATACTCCCGCGCGCGTTCCCGCTTCTCCCTTTCTTCCAGGAGGGAGGACTTTGCCTTCTCTCTTGCCACTTTTATGTATAGCTCTCCATGTTGCCCGTAGAAGATTCACGAAGAGCAGTTCTCGACCTCTCGCAGTTTCGCCGCGCGCATTTCTCGTGCATTTCTCTTCTCCCGGCCTTATATCCCCCTTCTCATCCCCCTCTCACTCCGACATACTCCGTCGTCGGTTTCGGAGCGTCTCACTTGTTTCCTTGTTACCTGAGCGGAACGTTTTTGTTGCTTCGGGATAGGCGGGTTCCTCCTTTTTTCTTGTTTTTTTTTTACTTTTTTTTAGTTTATTTTCATTTGACGAAATAAAAACGTCGTAGGTAGGAGAGAAGAATACACGTGCGCGAAACGCGCCGTTGCATGCGCATCTTTGAAGAAAGCGAGAAAATTAAAAGAGACTCTTATATGTATATATAATTTAAAAAAAGATTTTACACATTTGCTCGTTTTTTTCTTTCCCCAAGTAATTTTTTCCGAGATATTAATTACGATGTAATTACGATACTGACCCTAAGTAAGATAAATATGTATGTAAGATAATTAATTGTCGGAAGTTTTGCGGAAACACGACACGCGAAAAAGCAAGATCTTATTTGATTATTTTAAACACGAATCTCTTACTTTCGGGGAATTTCAATTAGAGTTTTACTTATATATATGAAAATATTTAACCTGGGAAATTAAAAAAGTTACACGAACAGAGACGATGTCTAATTAAATTCTTGCTAAAGCAAATGCTCCTCTCTTTTTCTCTCTTTCTCTCTCTCTCTTCCGTCCTCCCTTCCCTTACACCGAATTCGGCCAGAAATTTACAGCCGAGGAAGAGAGAAAGCGCCGCATCTACATCCCACGCATTGACGAATCGATGCTGTCGACAATAATAAATATCGCCAGAAGATTTCCTCTCACGAGAGGTCTCGCGTCCTTCCTTTGTCTAACGAGGAAAGTCGGGTTTTGCGCAAAGGAAAGGTTACTACTACACAGCGTTGTGATGGATGAGACTGCCTCTCGGCAACGGGACGATCGAATTTCACATGCACGAACTGTAACTGACCTTTCGTTAGAGAAAGCTTAACTCCGCGTGTTCGGGTAAGAAGAGTCTTCACAGTTGAGCTCATACTTTCATTGACGTTGAAAATTAAGCGAATTGGATGACGAAATTCGCGCTTCCTCGACGCGCGAGAAGAACATCAAATAATTTACTGCGATCGCTCTTACGCGATTGTTACAACAAGATATAATAAACATAGTTCAGTTTCCTTCCCCTCTCCGCCTCTTTTCCCGTCAATAAAAGGCGCTCCAGATCTCTCCCGATCGCGGAAGTGAAATCACCAAGCCGTTGCCGTAATCTCTCCGTTTAATAAATCGGATCATCGATCTACATTCCGAACTTGCCGTTTCGCTCGACGAACTTTCTTGTTTTTCGCTTAAATGGGTCTTTAACTTTCCTCGTTTCCAGGGAAAGATTCTAAATCTCGCTCCTAACAAAACTCGATAAAATATGTTTACTGCAAAGAACACACAGTTGTTACTCTATATATACATATTACTTCTCTGCTGTCGTTTGGCAAAAAGTTAAGAGCGATTTCACTTTGCGATTTCTCATTATACGCGGAGATACATGCAAATGTACACACACAATAAATATGTTGTCTTGTTTAATTATAATGCACCGACACGAGCGAGCGTAATTATTTTGCGACGTAATTACACGGTCGGACCGTGTTTCCATCGGTATATGTACAGCGATATATAATATCCGGCGTAAGAAACGAGTACGGATGTTCCGATAACATCGACTTTAGGCTCTAACCGGTCCCGTTCGCGAGTCGGCCCGTTGTAAGACGCGAATTCACGGTCACCAGGTACAACGGCACGGAATCGGCGTCATCACGTGAGCGATCGTGTACGGTACGACGCGTCGAGTTAGGACAGGTCATGCCTCGGTACACGTTCAAACACATCGCTCGGTACACAGCTCCTCTTCCCCTCTTATTTCTCTTTCGTTCTTTCTCTTTCCTTCCTACCGTTTCTCTCTCTCTCTCTCTCTCCCTCTCTCTTTGCTTCCTTTCTCTTTCTCGCTCTCGCTCTCTCGGAAGAAGTTAGCGCAGAGCGCGCTCGTTCGTGCCGGTTGGTGCGCAAGCAGAAGAGAAGGAGAAGCGACTCGAGAAGACTCGAATTCCACTTCTCGAATCAGACTCGCGAACAAAGAGAAGCGCTTCGTCGCGCTGCTTCTTTGTCTTCGTCCCTTTCCCCTTTCCATCTCCCCATTCTTCTGAATATCGCGCCGTTTTCTTTACGTGCCAGTGGTTCTTGAGCAGGGTGCGTGGCACCCCCTTGTGGCACGAAATATTGTTGAGTTTGTTTAGGGAAGTAATGTAGCTTGTAGAGAGAGATTGGAATTGTGTTGTTACGTTTTCGATCTGTACATTATAAATTATGCATGCGATTTAACGGTAAATTATGGTAAATAATGTCTTTATTTCCTCCTGTTAATGTATGAGGAATATAAGATTTTTTTTTTATATAGTTCGATAGTAATTTTTCTGGAGTTTTATATAAAACAAAATATAGTTTTTAATACCATTCAAATGTATTTTGCTGATTGCGCGCGTTGACTTGTATAATAGGTTTTTATTTTTAGTAAAACAATTAGTTAAACTTCTTTTTAATACGTTTTAATATGTATTATATTCTCGGCAAATGTGTTCGTCTTTTGGGAAGACTTTCATTAAATTTTCTGTTTGAAAGAGATGAATGATTTTCGAGAAACGTCAATTTACTTTCACTGTTCGCGCGCTGTGTTCACTTGTATGCAAATTGTATTTTAATACAATTTTATATTTTGTTTTGATTATTCTCATCGCAATAGTAACTTTTAGCGGACAGTAGGAAGGCGACAAAACTTTAATACTTTTTAGTTAAGTTACTCATTTTTATAAGAATTTTTTTCTCTCGCGTTATTTTGAGAATCGCTCGAAAAGAGCTCCATTGTACGTGTGTGCTTCTTTTTTGAGAAGACTACCTATCTTGCTAAAAAGAAATTTTAAGAATGCAACTTCTCTCTCTCCCTCTCTCTCTATACCTTTACATTATTCTGTCTGTCGAAGTACTTGGCACAAATCTTCGATGTGTCCCTTTTTCTTTTCCTCCGTCGGAACCTTTTCGGTTTCTCATCCGCGTTCTTTTCACGTGCGGCTTCTGTGGGAGCCCGCGGAATTCGCTGAAGTGGGGTTTTGATCTCGCGCGAAAACTGTGCGAACGCACGCGAGTCCGCGGGCGACGACGCGAGGAAGCTTACGATCTTCGATTCTCCTCGCGCGTTACTTTTTTAGCAACAAGATCGCCCGGAACCGACAAATTGCGCGGTTCGAAACAAAGAAATTCCCGAGGCGAAATTGTGATCTCCAAAATGAGAACGTGTATCAACGAAGCGATATTCGATTTGGTTGCTTTTTGTGAAAAGAAAAAAAAATGACGTTTGTAATCTTATCGTAATAACGTAATATATCTATAATCTTCTCTCCGCTTAGAACTTCTAATGACATAAGAACGTAAATTATCAGTTTATCCGGGTACACTGATATTAGATAAGTGGGTCTTCTTTCTTTCACGTTTCACAACTTGATAAATCGATTTAATTAATATTTAAAGACTTGACCGTGTATTTTAAAACCTCTGACCTCTTCGGCTACTTATTAAATGTTAATGAAACTTCCAACTTGGACTTAGTTTCCAAGCTGAAATGCAAGAAAGATACTTATCCTTACTTCGACGTAGAAAAGAAAAGATCAAAGTTATCGATATGCACTATATACGCAATTCGCCGTCGAGAGGAGGCTCGCTTTGCCGTCAAAGATCCCACGGAAAGCAACGGGAACTCGAGAAAAAGCGAGTTCGGACGTTTGGAGTATTGCATTAAACACCAACATCTCGTGCTTCATCCGCTAACGCTCTTACGTCGTTACCGCGATGTAACACAGCACGAAACAACGTCGTCGAGCGGTCGTTCACGTCGTCGTTGCGCGAGCATTTCCGCTGCTATCGATACAAGCGGAAAAGAGATGGGAAGGAGAAGAGAGAAGGTGCACGCGCTGAGACAGAGGAAGGGGTGAGACAGAAAGATAGAGAGAGAGAGAGAGCCGAGGGTGAGCCGGACGGCGAGGGAGAAGCCGCGGAGAAAGGCGAACTGAGCGTCGGCAGAGGGATGGCAGAAGAAGGGGGTATATGGCAGAGAGGGTGGGTGAGTCACGGAGGGGTGCCGCAAGCCGAAAGGACATACAGAGGAGCGAGTGCGCGAGGGGTGTCTCTTTTGAGCCGCCTGAACTTTGCCAAGTTCGAAACCGTCCGAGGCCGGTGGCGACTCTCTCCACCCTCTCCCGCGCCGCCCCATCTTCTCTCCACCTTCACCCCTCTTCTCTCTATCTCCCTGTCTCTATCTTCTCTCGTCTCTCTTTCTCTTCCTTGCCGCCTACCGCGACCCTGCCAACGTACTCGGCGTACCCTCGCGCGCGTCTGCCGCCGTCGCGGTATTATGGAAATTTTGAACCAATTCGAAAATCAATAGCCACCGCCGCGGGGAAGAGCACCGAGACGGCCTGCGTCGCGGCGGCGGCGGCGGCAGCGCTGCGTCTCCCATCCCGCCTTTTTCCGCGTCTGAGAAATTGCGAGGTCTCCTATTCTCTCCTCCGCTCGCCCGGCAACTATACATACCTGCTTTGTAGCAGTTTTATCCCCTTCCCGGCCGGGTCGCGATCCTCTATCCAGTTACATTTGCCTTAAGGAAATGGCAAATCTTGATGAGTCGCTTGCGTTTGCGATTCGAATTATTATTCTCAACGATGTAAAGTTCTCATCGTTTCTTCATCAACGAAATAGTATCGCGTTCGGTATCTTTGAATTTTCTCTGAGTTAGACTTTTATGTACGCGACGGGTATGTACAATCACATACAATTTCAAAAATTTCAAAGAGCGTTTGTCGACTGCGACCTATTCGATAGCTCTACGATTGTATCGTAACGCGATGTTTCTACATGTGTTTTTTTTCGTCGCGTTGGTCGATAAGAGTGTCATGGAAAAATCGTAATGTGTAAACATGAGAATTACGAAGGATTTTTTTCTCGACGTAATCTCTACTATCATCTCTCGGAGCTCTCCAAGTTGCTTCGGTTCTCATGAGACTCTCGGCCATGCTGAGATAAAAGGAGCGGAGAATCGAGAGAGGAGCAGTGGGGTATGAGGTGGGGAACGCGATCGTGGATGGCGTGGGGAGCTTTTTTCGTTTACAAACTGGTTCAAATTTTTTCTCAAAACGCCAAGGCGCACGGGAAACCGGTTATATCTACAACGAAAGATTCTCTCTAAGAGACGTCGTGAAACGACGAAGGAATAAAAGAGGGAAGGAGAAGACAGATGTGAGATAGTCTTCTTATAGTGAGTTTCAACATTCCGTTTGGCCGACGAACATATTTCAGAAAAAAAAAGAATCATCAATTTTTCTCGTCAAAAATAAGTTGTTAAAAAAGTTTTTCCCATACGATTTTAATTATATCGTATTTCAACCTTTTTTTTTTTTTAAGTTGTATAACACACAAGGAAACACATTCCGTAAAGTTATACATTTTTTAGTAATTTATCCGCGCAGTTGAGTACAATTTCAATTTTTTAGTATTATTCAAACATTTAAAAATGAAACGACATGAAACTTGTAATCACACGGAATACATATGTAAAGCATAGTACATACAATGCGTACCAAAATAACGTTTCGGCTGATAAGTACAAAATATTGTAAATTTTTTTTACTATATTGTCGCGATTGATATTTGTGAAGTGACAACTAAAAAGAAGAGAGTAAAATAGATAGTACTTAAAAAGAAACAAGTTATATTTTTTCCGTAGATGAAATTATCGAGATATCGCAATCTCGCTGTATATCGCAGCAATGATAAAAAAAGTTGATTTTTTTAATTTATACAATTTTTCTACAAAACTACCTCTCTCTCTTTCATTATGCGGCAATTAACATATTAAATATTATTGTTGCTTCTCGAAATAATGTTTCGACTCTACGTAAAGTATTTGCATTTTTGCAGACGAGAGTTGCATTTCAGTGACAACGCGACGGGTATATCGGGGACGCGAATTGAATTTCACATCAAGACGAAAGTCTCATTAGCTTGCGCGCGGTGAGAAAAGCCAAAACGTTTGCGTTCGTGCGCGAGGCGACGTGTGCCCAACCACCCTCTGTACTTGCCTACGTGCAAGCAAACGCCGCGCGGTAACTTTATGGAAATCTCTCGCTGAAAATTTTGCACCTTAAATTACGCGTGATAAATTGTTGTCAGAATTGTAATACGCGCGTTGCGCGCCGCTTGTCTCTCGCGCAAATACTGTGTTCCAGCGAGTCGGCGCGGGACGATTCGGTCGGCGATTTCCCGCCGGTCGAGACACGAATGGTTTAAATAATAATGAAAATGTCGCGCTTTAGTAATGAGAAAAATATCGTCGAGAAATAACCGCGGCCGCGTTGAAAGCGTCGCGATTATTTATTTCGATCGTCGATCGTCGCGAGAAAATATTTCCGTTACACCTGAAGCGCGTTTGTAGTCTAAAACAATAATTTAAAAAACTTCTACGTATTTTTTTAAAAAGCTGAAGCTCTGCGGGAAAAATATTATGAACATGCATTACAAAAGAAGTAAAATAATTTTGAAATCATTTCTCGGAAAGAAATGAGAAAAAGAAAGAAATAACATCGTCGCAAACAAGATACATATACAATATATCTCATACTTTCTGTACGTCTGATGCCTTCAAGTGAACTCATTTTCATTTTCGTACGCCGAGCGTGATATCGCGATTGTTATGATAACAACGACAGAACTATAAGGCGATTTGGAAAAGACTTTTGTGTGCATGACACACTTTTTCCTTTCGTGAAACCTACTCCGTAGAAGCCAGCGCGAAGTGGGTTTCCATTATACGCCACGTATTATTATTTAGCAGGTACGCGCTGGAAGAATCCAGAAAAGTATCTTCTCAGTGACGTGTATCGTACGATCAAAGCCCCAATGAAATTAAATGGACTCGGAATTTCATTCTGCAAATGAAAAGACGAGAGCGTCGTATTTTGTTTCGTTTTTGTTTTTAATTTTTTTTTTTTTTTTTTATTTGATTAAACGGCGTTAAATTTTACAACATCGGCGATTCGAATTAGGATAACATCTTCCGGCTGCCTAAATTCAATTGCCATCACAACAATTTGTGTCACTGGGGGTAGAGAGAGAGAGAGAGTAACTTCCTACGTAATGAAGGTTTATTTTTAGGAGCTAGTATGTCAGGTTGGATTAACACGCTGTCAACGTGTGCAATAAATTACCATACCGATTATCGTGTCACACCATCGTGTAAACCCCATTGACATTGGCGGTAGCGGACCCGTTATCGGACCGCTAAATGCGGATGTGTTATGCGGGCACGTTATTCCAAATTTGGTGGAACATTTGCGCGGCTAAATTTACGTGAACTTACAATAAATTTAGGAATCTAGGACGAGCGAGAAAATTGGCGGATCTCGGGTCTCGGCCTTCGCTCTTTCTTGCGGTTTATCGGATTCCGAAAGAGAAAGAGAGAATAATCGATTATTAATCGTCTCATGGAAAGATTCCGTCACAACACTAAAAAATTAACATCTTCAATTTTACAAATTTCACGATTCTTACTCTGTTACCACGCGACCGATCGATTCCTAGTTCTCGAAATCGACAAGGTCGAATGGGGAAAAACAATTTGGCGAATATTTTATGTAAGGGTTGTGCTCATGCAGTTATTGATTCGAAAAAAATCGAATGGAGAACGTAACAAAAGGCTACTTCAATCATATTAAAAATTAATTTATTTATTCATGTGTGAGAAACAATAATCCGACGTTGATAAGCTGCATGACTGGATTTATAAGTGCATTAGTAGAAGAAAATAATAAAAACACATTGTGTTCTTGTTAAAATGTTCTTTATGTTATGCGCAACGTGTATTTAATGAATTATAATCGTATTTAATTATAGAATATACCGACCTGATTTTCAACTACTATGCATGCAACATTTTTGAAGAACTTTCTCTCTCTCTCTCTCTCTCTTGTACGTGTGTTCAGGATTAAGAACGCTTTTAATATTTGATTCAATGCTGTTTTTTAATTCGCTTATTTTGAGGAGAATTGGGTTAGAAGATATGCACTTTTGGATAATCGACTTTAAAGCTTGAAACAATATTCTCCGCAAAATTTAGTACTTACGTTCTTGAAAGGTTGCTTGAGCTTAAAATATAATTTCTAGAGCATCGGAAGAAACCTCCGTTGGTATTTTGCAATTTCATTTTTTTTCCTTTACTGCAAATCTTCAATTTCGCGCTCTTGGGTTTTTTTTTTTATATATATCAACTTCGTTTTCGGAAAACAGTGTTAATATTTCGTGTCGTTGCGTATTAACTAATAATGAACGGTTTAAATAAATGTCATTGAAAAACGCGCCTTGAGCGAACGCTCGAGCTCGCCGTCGGTACCTAAGAAACGACTGGAAAAATAGATATCATTGAGACAGTCGCGTCAGTATTAATGTTACTGCAAGAGTAATGTGACTTTGATAAGACAATTGTAACCTCTATCGATTCTTATACATATATTTATATATAAATTGATTCTTCGAACTTTAGTTCTCCTGTTAAATCGATTTGCGATTCTCCTCCATTCGCTCGCGTAAATGATAAATGAAACACGAAGGATTTAAAAAAGCAGCATTAGAAATGATTTATGATATAAATGAAATTAAACCCGTTTGTTTATTCAAGTATCTGTCATTCGCTTCAACGATTTCGAGCTGCTCGCAGAATCAAAGAAAAATAAATAATAAGAGGATTACTCAAGTCGAGGGAACTAAGCGTGTTGAAACACTTAAATACTCGTTTAATCAAAACAATATAAATCATTTAAAATGCAAAATATACCTTCGGTTAATATACCTTTGTCAGTTGCTCATATAAATAAAAGCAATGTTAAAAAAAATGAATTGTAAATCGGTTTAAAACACTTTTTCGAATTGCGATTGTCGAAAATGACAAATTTGTGGAACATACCGATAGAGCTCGGTAAACGTATATACACAAATTTTGCGAAGAGTATTCATTTCTTGCATCACTTTATCGCACTGTCGCGTCTTCAATCTCAGGCCATGCGTCATCGCGTATAAACAAAAATTTATATATCGTACAACTCGCGGTGACTTCGATGAGATGATGAAACCAGAACGTATCTCCCGCTGAAAAGGGACGACGTTTCTGGATTGTTCCGCTTGTGAGAGAGTTTCTCCTTATCCAGAATTCTCACTTTGAAGTGCTTTTCGTGCTCGCGGACGAGTTTCGCGACCAAGCTCTCTCGCAGTTTGCGACGCATTGTCCGCTATCAGAGCGCCGGCCAGTTTCGCGAATAGTTTGTGCTTCTCGCGAAGCCATCCAGCGAATAATCAACACTCAAAATACGAGTTGATGGAAAGAGGAGTTTGTGTTCTCAACGTGTTGGCATCTTGTTAACCGGTCACGTCACTTGAATTAATTTCAATGTGTGATTGAAAAGCGAGAATAATTGTATCAGCTTTAGATTTGCTTTTAGCAGTTGACGTAAAAATATTGCGCGATGCGTGAATTATTTTATTCGAAAATACGCAGAGAGACTCGAGTTGCGATCGAAAGGTTCAGTAAACACGATGATGTGTAATACGATGAATTTTATTTTTGTGAAAATTCAAGTTTGTTTCGCGTTTGCGAGGTTGCGAAAAGAATATCCAGGAGAAAGGTTATCAATTCTCAGTATGTTTAGAATAACATTTCCAACGGTGATTAAGCGTTTATAAACGATAAGGATGACATTTAACAAAATTGTTGTTGTTTCGTAAAATTCCGTTACTTTTGAAAAATATTGTTGAAGACTATCGGGTGCGTGCGATAGAGTGTAAGCGAGACAACGAAGTTCTTTACGCGTTGTCATGTGATTATATCATCATATTCTATATTATTAATCACACAGTTTATACAAAGTCCATCGCGACAATGAAGCACTCGGCTTACAAAAAAAAAAAAAAAAAAAAAAAAAAAAAAAAAAAAAAAAAAAAAAAACATGTTACGTTCTGCATTGTAATTCGTGACTTTAATCCCACATCGCATGTGCGCATTTATTTACATTTCGCATTTGTGCTATACGCCGACGATAATACTAGCCGCGCGTGGCTGTAACGAAACTAATTACGATTGCACGTGTCTGACACTAATAGCTACTTAGATCAGGAACTTATCTACGGAATCGCCATAAATTAATGCTGTATCAGTTACCGCTACCTTCTCGGGCATAAATATTAATTTTTAATTGCAAACTCTAATACGAAAAAGAATGCCATTAACAGATACAATTATTCAGATGCTTGGTTGGTGGAAGTCACGAGAAAGGGGTGCACTTTTTGTTTTAACGTGATTTTGTCTGCACAAACGTAAAACACATAATTTTTGCACCGAGATAAAAGAAATGACAGCACCAACTATAACTTATTATAAATAACACAATGAAAAAAGACGTCACATAAAAAGTATTATTCGAATTCTACGTCCCTCTCCGTTAAATTTCTGTCGGCTCGCCAAACTTGACTGCGTAAAAATATCAATGGAGCCTTTGAGGTCGTTTTGCTTACCTCACTGATTGGCAGATTTTAGACCAATGATCGGCGACTACATATAGGTATAGACCTAATATATTAAGAATCGAGAGAAGCGAAAGTTCAGTTTGTGAAACTTTGTGTCCTTTAAGAGACGCTAAATCACGGTGTAAAGTTACGTTAAATTTCGAAAGTTTCAATTTTTTGTTTTGTAATTTTGCGACTGTACAACATTTCATATCGTTACAACATTTATTCAGAATTTGCACATTCCCTGGTGTTTGAAAACTAGGACTCTGTCGCGCACAGGTGAAAATCATTATTACTTCATAATTTATTTATTTATTACATGTTGACTGATCGTTTTATTAAAAAATTTCATTGATATGAATTTAGGAATTGAAATTTCAATTCAAAAACTCACGTGTAAAAAAATTTACATGTGAACATATATATATATATATATATATATATATATATATATATATATATGTGTGTGTGTGTGTGTGTGTGTGTGTACGCATATATATAGATATGCATATTTTCCGCACAACATCCTGCGATCGGCTCGTAAGACCTATTTGTCTTCTTAGTTTAAAAATTTCGATTCAATGCTGATTTTTATTCAAAAATTATGATTTTTAAACTAAGAAATTTTTAAGTCAGGTCATTCGAGCCGTTCGCAGGACGTTGTGCGGAAATATGTGTATATATATACACAAGTTCACGTGTAAATTTTTACACGTGTGTTTTTTGAATTGAAATTTCAATTCATAAATTCATATAGGATGCTAGATTTGCATCACATATATGAA
>QVNV01008433.1:0-18939 GCA_014825455.1 Pseudomyrmex pallidus
AGTTAAAACGTATTACTTATGTGTACATATATGTAGACATGGGTATATTCCTCTTTAAAAAAAAAATGTTATATAAAACTAAATGAAATTTCACGCGTAAAAACTAAGTATAAATAAAATTTAAATATTTTCAGGTATTAAATCCTCGAAGATTCTTTCATCGACGTTTTCGGATTTTCTCGATCGTTGCTGAAAGATTAGTTTTAGTCTAACCGATGCATTGGAAAGGAAAAGCGTCCGATTAAATGGGATTAGCCGAATGACAGGCGACCCTTTTCCCAAAAGACCGAGATTTGACACCGTAAAAATGTGTCCACCCCATATCAGGGGGAGTCTTTGAGAGATAGAGAGAGACAACGAATGAAAGAAGAGAAAAAAAAGCGAGAAGTGTGCATTGAGGTGCTTGTCACAATAATTTCGCTAAAAAAGCACAACATGTTGACATAATGTCGAAGTATCTTGTAATTTCATTCCGCTGCATCTGTCATTCTCACGTTACCTCGCAAACTTCTCGACTTCGAGGGCGCAATATTATGAGACATTTCGTAAAAAAAAAAAAAAAGAGAAGAATATCTGGCAAACATTTTCAAGTGCTGAACACATAATAGAGAGAGCCTTATTCCCTTCTAAGATCCCCTGCAGTTTAAAACTTCGTCCCACCTGTAGTCAAATATCTAGATTTTTAGGTCTTACAAAAAAAAAAAAAAAAAAAAAAAAAAAAAGAGAGCCTTTTAAGATCCCCTGCAGTTTAAAACTTTGTCCCATCTGCAGTCAAATATCTAGATTTTTAGGTTGTACAGAAAAAATCAGAGAATTTTATACCTAATTGTCAGAGAAGTGTGCTACTCTTTTCTCATCTTTCTAGATATTTTCTTTTCATCCTAATATTTTTTAAAAAAAGAATTTTTATATATATTGACAATTTATATATAAAGAACCAACATTCAAATTTAAATTCACATTTAATCGCATACAATTATGTGTTGTCTAACAATAACACATATTTGTGTTGCAAATTTATGTTTACACATAATGTATGTTTAATAATTTATGTTTACAACATTAATTGTGATCGTATGTTTTCTTTCTTTTCTTTCCCATTTATACTTTGATAGCACTCCGCACTTTTGAGTCCTGTCGCGATTCGATTTGTGGACAGTGAAGCACGAGAATGAAAAAAAATTCAGAATTAAACTCGAGCAAAATGCTTCCCGACGGCTCGATCTATCCCTTGCGATTGCGTAAGGAAAATCGTATTTCTAATGCTCGGGCGTCGCGCGTATCCGGCGTTCCGTGAAATCGCATTACCGGAATAGGGAATATTAAATTATTCTCTCTTATATAGGGAAAAGGACGAGGAAGGGGGGAGGGCGGGAGGAAGGAAAAGGCGTGCTATCACTCCGCATTACCGTCACCTTAAATCGCGGCTTAAAAATGTAATTTTGTCGTAAGCTCGCTGTTGGATGTTTATATTCGCTCTTTTGCGCGTATCGCGAAAATTATTTCGCATTAATTACGGAAGAAGCTTTCTTGTCACAGTCCCATGCGAAACCGAGAGATTTTCAGACATTAAGAGGATGAGACAAAAATTAATCAAGCGTCTTCCAAAACCATAAATAACGATTGGAGGCGGACCGAGGCGCAGCGAGTGTACGTGCGCTCAGACAATGGATGACAAATTGTGTGAAAGCAAAACAAACTGTGGACTAGATTGAGCTGGTTGGTCGGTTCGGCGGCTTTGCCATTGTCATCAATATAGCTGCGCGGGACATAATCTGGCGATAGCAACGTCGGCCAAGAAAAATGGACTTTTTCGCCAGTGCTCACGTTTCTTTCGTCTCCGAATTGCCCATTCTATTGCAAGTTATATTCCACCCTCTTTCTCCTCCCCCGTCGTTCGCTGCAATAATCTCGATCCCAAATCTATCCATTCGTATTGTAGTAGATTTGTCTTCCTGAGGTTTATACGCGCAACGCATTTAACTTTCCACACTCTGACTATCTTTAACAATGAATCTACAGAGTGACATAATCTAATTGAAAAGCGAAATCTCTGTACAAGTTTACTTCTGTGAGATTATTATTCAATATAACAATGTAAGCTCATCACACGCGTAATAATTTAATATTTTATACTATAATGTAATATAACAAATATAATATACGTTGTATAATGCAACAAAGTTTACAAACTTCCGTATGTTTGTATCTGACGACAAGCCAAAGCCTATTTCAGGTTGTACTCGGAAATACCCTAAGGCGTAAGATCATCGTGTAAGGTTATCAGCGACTATGTTGTAGACGTAAACAAGGGACGAGGGTTACAGCGAAAGTCGCTTTGTACTCAAGGAGGAAGATCGAATCGGAACAGAAAAGGAACGGAGCATGTCTTGGGCGTAGCAGGACACGCCACCGTGGCGATCGTAAATGTTTAATATCGTGATTAAAGGCGCTGGCGCCTCTCATTATTATTTCAGTCTGGAGGACAAAAATTTCCCTCGGTCGCGCCTCTCTCCGCCCTCCTCGCGCGTCGTCGCGTCTTTCTTTTCAATTCTCACTTCCCTCTCCGTCGGCTTAAAAATCCTCGCGAAAATTAGCCGCCTAAATATTTAAAGCATCCCACGCGACGACCGTCGCGTTGTCTCTAGGAAGCGCAACCGACGAAGGAAGAAAAAAAACACAAAGAAAGCCGGGAATAACAAAAACCGTCTGTCGGGCAACATTATTGTGCCCGGCAACGAAGACAGGCGTGATCTCTATCTGATGGATTCTCTCGCTCTCCGCGGATATACTTTCATTCATCGCGCCCCGTCACTTCCCGCTGCACTTCGTGTCATCGAACATCCTCCCTCCTGCTGCGTTTTTCTTCTCGTTTTAAAAATACCTTCTCCACCAGAGTGGTTCACCCTCGCTCTAAACTGTGAGTCGCGAAATTACTTCAGCACGTAGACTAATACCAGCGCGGTTCGGTTCAATTTACGATTATTCTCAAAGAAAACGTCGCATTGATAAGGTACGACTCCGCTAAAATTTTCTGGGCCAAGTAAACAGAGCGAATTCCTATATTTTACAAAATGTTAGTCATATTACCGAAAAAGTTTCACTTATGAAAAACAGGATTATGTTTCTCGTTCGTGAAATATGTGTTCCGCGTATATGTATCCGCTCGATCGATTGCGCAATAACATCCGAAGGAAATAGGTTCTTGCGCGAAATCAAAATTCATCCGCGTGACGTCATAATGCATTCTATAGCTGGACGGAAAAAGTCGCGCGGCACAAGTTATTTCTTCGTCGTCGATTGCCCGTAAAACGTCCATCGAAGGGCTCGGGGACGCGGCGCCGCTGATAATTGGACATTTAAATTCAGCCGGAAGTTTCGTCGCTTGTAACGCGGAAAGAATTCGCGACGGCGCGGGGTGTCGGCACTTTTATGTGTCGGCGTTACACATTCGGACAGTGCGCGCTCTTCTCTATCTCTTTCTCTCTCTTTCTCTTCTTGCGTCGCGCGATGCGAAAGGATATTCGTAAATAAAATTTTCGTCGAGGGTGACAAAATGGTCACACGCTCCAGTGCTGACCCCCACTGCTGAGGGGGTCAGAACTCGATATCTATGCGCGACGAGATTTTTTTTTTTTATGTTGTTTTTCACATAGTTACGTTCTCTTGCACGAGGACAAAATAGATACCGGGAATTGCCGGACAGGATATTATAACGGTTCAGTGACAGGGGATAGCGGAGGAACTCTCTCTTATTTTCCCCTTCATGGAGAAATACTTCGAATACCGCAGATTTAAGGCGACTCTATTAGATCTCGACCGAATCTTCAATATCGGCGCGTATTATACATATCCAATTTATGCATTCCGTGCGTACGAGATTTTGTTTCCGAAGATATTTGCAACGACGTGAGCTGCAGTTTCAGTTTTTCATACATTTTATCTTCGTTTCTCGCGAGTAACTTGTAAAATCTCGATTTTTAAATCGTTCTAACGCGCTTAAGAAACGAGGAAATTAAAATTCTGTTTAATTCATCTTTCTGTTACAATAGCACGAATACATTTGAAATGGGATAAGCGAAAGAGAAAATACGTGCGATGCTTACCCAGCAAAAAGCTATGTGTGTCTACCGTGTACATCGATGGAACACAGAGACTGTCACGTACGCTTACGATCAATCAAGGCCGGTATCCACAAGCGTCTTTTCTTGTCTCCCGTACGACTCATCGGCGCACGATTACGTTAGATCGGTTAGATAGTAAGCGAGCGTTGCGTTCTGCCTTATTGCGTCGTTTTTCCAAGCGATGATTAATTCCTACGTGCGCGACGACGACGACGCTGCATTCACCCCGCGGGAAAAAAAAGAGAGAGAGAGAAAAAAAGAGATCCCGCGTCGCAGTATATTTCGCACGATTATTCCCGGGTATATTCGATGGAGATAGGCACATAACGTATCTCTACCCGTATGATGACGACGGCAATTCAAATGATAGCATCTTTCTCTCGCGTCGACAAGGGGCCCGGCTCTATCCGCTCGCGGATACACACGGAACTTTTGCATATGACGAATCGAAGACTATTACCATTCAATCTCTTTGCTCGGTTTCATTTGCATGCCATCGTCTCCCCTGTCGCGTTTTACATACGACCACGGCCATCAGTTGACATTCTAAATACGCGCCATTTTTTCACCGCGCGACGAACGAGCATGCGTGGCCGCTCGCGCAAAGTCGATAAAGTGACAATCAGCTGAACGTTCGCAAGGTTGCAAGTGAAAGTCATTAGTGATAAAAAAAATTTCTTGTAACAATTATCTAGTGATATAAAGCACTTTTCAAATTGTCAAAACATGCTTGCAAGATAAACGTAAATAAATTTAAATACATTTGCGATGTGTATGCACATATAAACAGATGTATATAATAATTTCTATTAAAAAAAAAAAAAAAGAAAACTATTTTTACTTAAGACTTTATATCTTGCACTAAAATTCGTATCCATGTATATGTATGACAAAGAATATATTATTCGCACAAAGAAAAATAAAAAAAAAATCTCTGTAACCAATAATATATTAAGTAATAGCGACAAAAAATTTGGAGATGCCGGGGATCGAACCCGGGGCCTTTCACATGCAAAGCGAACGCTCTACCACTGAGCTACATCCCCGATTTTTAACAACCTCCGATAAACGACACCTGGAGATTAGTTTTACATACGCAGCATCATACTTCAAACGCATTAAATAAAATAATGTATGTAATAATGTACTTGTTAATAAAATAAACATTTCGTGTTGGATGTTAAGTAGATATCAGAAAAGTTACGTAAACGTCGAGTGAAGTAATGAGCAACACGAATTTACGCTTTAAACGCAAAGATTAAATGTTATCGTTATCGCCTAAGATAGTGGTCCAACTATAGCACGATGCGGAATATAATACGACCTACATCAAGGCAGCATTTTAACCTTGTGACCAACAGGAATCTTCGAAGGTCCCATGGTGTAATGGTTAGCACTCTGGACTCTGAATCCAGCGATCCGAGTTCAAATCTCGGTGGGACCTTGAGTTTTTAATTTTTGCTTTTAATTCTTATATTTATAATATTGAAAGCGAAACACGTTGCTAAATACAATAATGAGTATTTTTTGCATTTTAGACATAACGTAAAAAATTATGTATATCTTATTGTGATTTTAAAACTGTATACATTGTTGTTATAGATTATAAAATGATATAAACTTACGTACTGTATTTAACTGCTATAAATAACGATTGCATTCTTGTGAACTTGGCGCTATAAATTACTGCAGTATTATTCTGAGATAATTATTATCTCATTATATTGTTGTATAATTACACGAAGAATCAATACGCGTATATATTTGAGTCATTTACGTTAAAAATATATTTTTGCAATTATCTTTGTATCAATATATCTGCGTGTCGCAGTTGTTAATACAATTAATACCATATTGTCAGTATAAATACAATACTGCGATACAAAAACACAAAATTAAAAAATTGACTCTATCACTTGTCTGAAATTATTTCTACCACATGACATAAAAGAAAAAAAAAGAAAAAAAATTTGACAGTGGTGGGATTCGAACCCACGCCCTTCCGGACTGGTGCCTAAAACCAGCGCCTTAGACCGCTCGGCCACACTGCCTCCGATGATGTGTGCCAGTAAATGGATATAAAGGCGGTCAACTCAAAAGGTAGTCTATTGATCGCAATATAAGTGTTTAAACATTTAAAATCCAAGAAGATTCTGTGTATAAATATTATATTTGATAGCACGCGCGTATATATAATTGCATGTTATAAATTTTAAGAGGTGTTGTGCAAATTATTACATTCAATGATATATCAATGCATAGTGAAATAATTTTTTTAACTTTTTAGCTTTTATCGCACTTAAAAGTAATTTTCTTGAAAGTTATACGTTATACTTCATAGATATGATATAATAAATTGTAATCCATTATGTGTATTATGATTTTGTAAACTTTATGTAAAAATTAGTAACGAATCTGACCACAATACATTTGCATGTAAGCATTCTGTATATACAAATTACACTTATATCGTGTTTTGTATTCTCGCAGCACATGCTATCGTTCTGGCCTTGATTGCGTCACATATTACATACATATCTCACGACGCGTCGCATCATGTTGCCTGACGTTCTATTCTCGCAGTCGACATCGTGCACAATCACTCAAATAAGACATCATGTTGTTTACATATAGTATATATATCATTAAGTGATACCAATGAGTCAATTAGTCATGTGTCTTTCTTTAATTAGCACGATACAATAAAACTGAATGTCTTGTATACAAAAATTGTTATTTCGCAGTTATTATAAAATACGAAGTTGATCTTGTCTCTTTTTAAACATATTGAAAATTAAACTACACGAATTTTCTAAATACAATAGTAAAATTTTAAATTAAAAACTTAGTATTTTAAATAAGACAAAGAAAAAGATAGATCAAAGTCATAAAAAAGAAAAATGATATATTAAGAGAGAAAAGGACAGAAAATTGAATAAATTGGCTATTCCACGTAACCGCGAGTTGCAGTAGCGAACGTCATTATGGCCGCAAATCTCCTCTTTTATTTTCCCTTCCCGGCAGCACCAAGTGCCGGACGATAACATCTCAATATAAAAATTCATGCTCATATAACGCGACTCTGCCGGTGACTTCTTATTTTTTTCCTTATCGCGTCCCCGAGGGAACGTGGCATAAAGCTAACGCTTCAGAGTCAGAAAGCGAAGAGTCGGTTATGTCGAAACGACTGTAGACAGATCGATAAATTTGCGTGAATATTCGTGTAGCAGATAAGCCACGATGATAAACCGAAATCGGTGCTCAAAGTTCCCAAGTCCCCTACTGCCACGAGAGATACGACGACGCCGCGGAAAATGGAAGAAGATAAATTCGTCTCTTTGGCATTCCACGCTGATGCTTTATAACTGACGCGCGGAATCTCTTCTCTCTTTCTCTATTTCAATAGCGCGATAAATTATATCGCGACAAGCCCCACAAAAAGAGAACTCTTAATTTTTGATGTTGCAACAAATTAATTAAGATATAATTGATATAAAAGTTCTTTAAAATATTAGGAAAAAAAAGGCTATATCTATAATTTTTCCTAACGTCATTTCTCTTAAACAATGAAACTCTGATATGTGCGCGTTTTTCCAGAAATGAAGTAAACGCATTTATCACTCTCATCGCTCGAACGGTCCATTATTGTTTTACGAGAGAGCCATTCTCGATAAAGCTCATAATATCCATAAACTGCACCTGCATCTCCTAATAATCTCCATTACGCTCCCCACACTAGTTGCATGATTCGCCGAAAATAAAATAGATTTATCATCCTCAATTGGCTTCCAGCAGTTTATTTCGTAAGAATCGATGGCGCGCGTCCGCCCCTTTCTATGCTTGTCTTTCTCTCTCTCTCTCTCTTTCTCTCTCAAGCTCTGTATGATGATACGCGCTCATGGGGGGATTTTCTCTGTGCGATATGCAACACGCGAGACGTAATTCAGTGGGTGCAAGTCATCGAGATCATCCTCGTTTTGACTATACGCACGTACACAAGCGATACGATCGATCATTCGCGACGACAGCCACGAGTATCAGGCCAAAGTGGCGGCGTGATTCTGCTAAACGCGATGCTAAACAGGTACTCTTCTCTCCCGCCATCGTGCGCATCGGGTCGTCGACGTATCGTAACGGCGGCGCGGCCGTAATATATGCCAGCGGCATTATAAAACGGTAGACGACGACCTTTCACGCGTTTAAAAGCGAAGTCTTCGCTCTTTGTAAAGCGCGCATCGTGTAACGCTGATATCCGCCGTTAATTGGTTAAATGGCTACAATTACACGATCAACAGGTAGCAGTTTCGATTTTCTAACTTTCCTTTCCCTTTTCCGTGATAGAACACAATCCCAGCGTGAAAACCGTTAATTCTCCGTCATATAACGTTCTCATTGTAAAATACAACTGAACAACCGGAACAAGAACAATATTCAACTTTATTATAGACACTATTATTTTCTGCAAATGCTAAAATGTCGCGCGTTAATATCGTCATATATGAGAGAAGTAACGAAAAATTATTCACATATTGCATAAAGGTTCCAGACGTCGAATGAGCAATGAAAACAATTATTTTATTAGTTCGTATGTGGCGTTTGTATAATAAATACAATTTTGCTCTCTTTCAGCAAATATTTCGCAAAATGGCTCTAATAAAATCTCGCTCGTAATAACCGAGCATTGGTTCAGAAATTCGCGATGTATAAAGCACCGCGCGCATTAAAATCTCAATTATCTTCGTTTACCCGTGCGTCTTCATTTACCTATCGTATCTATCATTTTGCGCAATGTTCCGCCGAACGGAGAGACAACGACACTTCGGTTAACAGCGCCGCGCCGCCGATCCTCGAAACGCCTCGTTAACGAAACGTCGCAATTTTCGCGAGACTATACGCGCCACTAGCCGCGGCACAATGTGCCATTAACGAAATATCCGATGAATATATATCGGCTATCGATCATTATGAGGCCGCGGCGCGCAACTCGGATATTCCGGTAATGGTCTATCGCAGCAATAATCGTCCACATGTACAATAATCATGTCGTTTAATGACAATTGATGCGAGCCGGGAAATGCGTGCGTGCGAAAGGCTCGCTCGCTCGCTCGCTCGCTTTCATATCCGCGCGCGTCTATGTTTACTCTCTCCCTCGTAGTTATAGTAGTAGTCGCGCTTGTTTCATTCGCGTGTTTGTACATGCACGCGCACACCGCGCACGCATGAGCCAGATAGATCCAAGGGATGGTCCTACTACTGTTAATATCGAATGCGCCATTACGCGAGATCAGTCAATATTTTCTCGTAACTGACCTACGATTCGGGATGCACTCGAGTGCATACCCTCTGCATGCCGTTCCCGACGCGGCGAACGGCAAGTTGCGAACCGCAATTGCGTGCATCCGATCCGACACGCACGAGAAACAGAGTTGCTGCTGTATCAATACGAGATTACGCGTCCGCATGTATGAACGCGATTTGCATTTAACGCACGATATACAACTCTAATATTACGACATAATACAATCAGTTATTTTGTTTTTATATAAATTCTTGACGCGATCATAAAGCATATATATTTGCTTTCAATTAAGATACTAAACGCGACGTAGTTAAATGCACGTTTTATTTTTTCAGCTAGACGATATACTAACGCAAATTAACGCTAAAATTTCGACCAGTTAATAATACATTATTATCAGCGATTATATCGTGAATTTCCTCCGGTAATCGTCGATAATTACATTTTATTATGTTTATCATTATATATCGTACACACACATTGTTATCTCTGATTGCGAATTACAGAGAACGCTTCGATTCGCAAAAAGCCTCGCGTAACGTCAATTTCTCGTCATTTTACTATACGCGAGATTATTTGGACAATGCGAAATGATCGATAATCGGGCGCTATTGTTTCGCTCGCGAGTGATGGATTAATCCGACCCCCGCCTCTGATATAATCCTCCTTGCTTAACTGCACAATACCGTACTTACGGTAAAGCCTCGACTCTATATGCCGAAACACGATGTATGGCGTGGCGTGTTTTCATGTAACTGACCTGCAGCGCTTCCGAATGCGCGTCGCGGTGGCGAGAGAGGGAGAGAGAAAGATCAACCCCCTATGCGCTCGTATACACAGTGTTACACAGTTCCGGTAACGACGCAACCCACTGGCCACCGGGTCGCGTAACGGCGCGGCGCGTTACACGGCCACAAATATTTGTGCCGGGCGAATCGAATTACATCGCTTCTGTTTACGTTCGCCGCTTTTGTCGAACCCGACTCAGTAATTAAAGCGCGCATACTAAAATATGCGCAACGAGAGGTCACTCTTCCTCGTCCGGCACTTCATTTTTAATGAGGAATCGCGCGCGCGAAATATCGCGATGAATAATTTTATCGCGAAAATATCAAGTTTTCAACGCGTCCGAGAAAGAGAGAAAAAGAACAGCGCGCCGCCTCTCCGTCGAAGTTTATGCGTAGTTAACGAACGGCGTTGCACATTGCAGCGTTTCGCCGCGGACGAAAAGTTTAATTAAAAACGGCTAGACGAGCGCAAGAGCTTTCCGCACATCTAACAACGAGTTTCATTTGCCAAGAAATATTTGCACACCCTGCTACCTACCGCGCGCCCGATCTGTGATAAAAATAAATAGCATTCGGTTTCGCGTCGTGAAAGATTGATAGAGGTAAATTTTTGTTTTACGTATACATTCCCCCAAACCACATATAAATAAATTATACAAAATTACATTTGGCAATGAAAGGGAATTGCTGCAAGTTTGGCAAATATTACAGCGTAGGAAATGTACATACGTTCAGTATATTCATTCTCTCCCCTAATTGCGCGGCACTACACACCTACACTAGTTCCAAGATATGGGAAATGTTAATGAAATTTTCAGCGAATTGTTATCGCGTTACACTGGGTCGACTATCGACCTAGTGTGTGTATATATATCGCGCACGCGTTATGAGCCGCTTAATTAAAAACAATCTCATTACGAATGGAGCTATCCACGGAATTCGAGGCTCTCGAATTTCGAGGCTCGTTTTGCCGTGCGTGCATGCGCGCGCGCATGCACACATAATATATCCGCTGCCGCGATGCGGCGTCCGAGATAGCGTACCGGTAAAACACCACTCGATTACCGGGTCGGATTATCGATCGATTTTTGTCGAGCAATTTGTGTACGATACAACCCTCGTCCCCCTCACGTCCTTCCGAAAGCCCGAGTGCTCGCGCGAAATAGGATATTTTCCAGTAGAGTCGCAAGCTCCGGGCCATGTATATAGAGAGAGCTCTCTCGCAGCTCTCGCGACACGGTAATTGAGGGTAATTTCGCAAGGCCAATTTGCGCGGAAATTCAAAACCGAAAAATTTGTCCGCTCAATGTCGTCGACCAGCTGGCTGTACATAGCTGACCTCCCACCCCTGTCCACTTCTGACGCTTCCACCATCCTCATCCGCGCCCCGATCTTCGTTCATCTCCCGTGAAACCGGCGTTCACCTGCATCATCGGATAAACCTCGTTTCCTCCTGTAATTCCATTTTCGCGCAGACCCCGGCGATCGCATGACTCGATTTTTCCACAATTTCACAGAGGGGAATTTCAATTAAATTACTCACCCCTCCGCGCGGCAGTATCTCTCTCCTCGTGTATACGGTTGTGTACGCGACGAGAGAGCAGAAGAGCGGACGCAAAGGGAGAGGGAGAAAGAGAGAATGAGAGAGAGAGAAAGAATAACGCATTTCTCCTCTGTGCGCAGCGCACCCGGTGACGGAGTTTTCGTCATTTGTCGCTAATGGCGGCGTCCTATCGCTGTTCTCTCGCGCGAGATTGCCGATGATTAATCAGTCGTGGCAGTCTCATTTTTAGGCACGCGACAGCGATTACCCCTAAAGCGAGACGCGCCACGGGTTCCGATTGCTTTCTTTTTTTTTTTTTTTATTCTTTTTAATCCGGCGCGAATTTCGACCCCGGCCGTGACGCGCGTTGAAATTGCTTTTTTTTTGGCGATATACATATTGTCCGGAAGTTAAAACCAATCAAATCATTCTCATTTACGTACTTCCATCGGGCCAATATTACGAAGAGCACATCTGCACGCCGGTGTAACATATAATGACGTTAACCCCGTGAGAGAAACGGCTGGAAAAATGTTGCGCGCACATCGTAAACATCGTTAGATTTTAATGATCTCCTTCAAGTTGGGAGGAGTTTTATTATATCGTTTTAGTATTTCTCATTTTTTCACTATATATATCACATAACCTTTTAATAAAGTTCAAAACAAAATGTTAACAAGTAAATTTTTGTTATAAAAGGTTTACAGAATTAAATAAAAGAATTTTAATAGAATATTAAAAAAAAATTAATAGAAAAATTTAATAGGATTTTAATAGGACTAAATAATGTTACGCTGTGTGTATATGTTCCACGACAGCCACGACCTGCAAATTACCTGCATCAGCGGTGATGCAACAAGCAGTAGAGAGGTGACTCTGCGGGAATCCCGAGAGTATCGATGTATGACGTAATGCCATGGGAATGGCGCGACACTCCCTTCGCTTCTCCCTTCTTGGCTCGACTACCAACCGGAGAGGTAGTGCAAAGGGTTGCTTTGGCCTTTGCTTAGCCGACTATCTCCCGGTCGGTAGTCGGTCAAGCCAACCCCTTTGCTTAGCCGTCTACCTCCCGGCAACGCATGTCGACAACGAACGTCGCCGACACGGCGCCCTCCGACTCCCTCCCTCGGCGCATCAGCAATAAATGCGTCAGCGATAAATGCATCGCATGGCCAGAAATGCATAGCTTGCAACGAGAGCTGCGGGCGGCGTCGTCATCCCGGATGCAGTTTCTCGGCTTGCATATAAGTGGATTATGTACGCAAACGCGATCTCGAAACCGCGTTATTTCCCAGTCATGTGCATTTCTTTTCTCTTTTTTTTTTCGCGATGCATCCCCCTCGCTGTCCGTGCCAACGGACCGGGAATACCGAGCACAGCCTGCTGCAAACTCTTCGGTACGAGTTACGCACGCTCGATCAGCGACCAAACCTACCACCCCATCTCTGTTTTTTCCCTAGTTCTATTCTTTTTTGTTCGCCACGGCTCCGATATCCGGCCATTTCCACTCTTCTCCACTTTCGTCTCTTTTTCCTCGTCCTTCTCGTCCTATATTCGCGCTCGCTTTTCCTAGCTTTCGAACGTATACCTGCAAGACAAAAGGCTTTTCATCGCGGTACACCGAGCCGCTCGAGTTATTAAATCCGCTGCTCGCACATATATATTCGAGAAAAATAAATGTTCGAAGTTCCTATGTTGTGTTAGGTATACATTTACGTCTTACGGACGTTGTAATACACAATCCCGTTGTAATACACGGCGATGCTTTTAACATTCTCTACTTGCGCAAATACCATGTGTTTCTTTTTTTTTTTTTTTTTTATGTGGAAAACCTAGAAACGCGAGTTCCAATTTGCTCAAGGCGCGCGCGCTCTCACGCTTCAGTACGCGTAAAAAAATGGAAAACCTCAGTCCGTGGATGGTTCGCCACACTGCGGGAAAATTAAACGTCGAAACCTTAACAAACTCTTCGCGAACTTTGTGATTTTCCGGCTTCACGAAACGCAAAACAGCCGGACCGGCACAGCAGGTAGGTACGATGGACCTCGGTTGTACGGTTTCTTAAAACAGGTCGGCCCAATTGACCACAAGCTACGAAATATTTCTCTGCGAAGAGAAATATTTCGGCGTCGCTCAGTCTCTCACTTACAAGACCGTCTACTACAAAATTCGTGACACAAAGTAAATATTATTTTTTCCATAGGTGTTGTTGAAAGCTCTGGAAAATTTTACTTTACATTTTAAGACAATTTAGCAATCCATACTATGTTCAAAAATTACAACACGGTTTTATATTATCGCACGTATTCAATTATTATTAATTCACTTGTTACAGCACGCAAGTGTGTATCGAACGAGAAACATGGTTCGGTGCAACTCAATGATATATAAAAATTATGCAAAAATATATCGTACATTATTTCTACTGTTAATTATTTTTATTATTTATTGACAAAACTTGTTTTTAAATAACGAAAAAAGTAAAATAAAAACACACGCAGCAAAAATTGGAGATGCCGGGGATCGAACCCGGGATACAATACACACGATTATATGTTTATTTAAATGCAAATTGAAAATAAGACACTTGATCGGATACTTAATAAAATAACTTAATATGTTTCAAGGTCACTATTTTTCATGTAGTTTTGCAATGAAAAAGAGAAAGATAAAATAGAGCAATCTATCAAAAACTTTTTATCGTTTAGTATAAAAATATTTGTAGATAATTGCATATGTAATATATATATATATATATATCTGATTATATGTACCTCTTACACACACACATGCATACACTTCTCACTTTTAGTAAAAGAGAAGTGTACTTACAAAAAGTATTCATTGCTGTGTTCTTAAGAGTATCACGTTACGCGTGTCTTCTTGAGTACGTTACGATCCTATAAATCAAGGTTTAATTTTCTTTCCCTATTTGCAGTGCGTTGCAGGTCAATATTTTACGATAACTTAGTAACTTGCAATTTGATACTAGCTTTTAAACATTTTTGTGCGTTTGAAAACTTGATAAACTGTAATCTGACACCGCGGTAACGTGATATTTTGGAGGCAGATGAATAAGAATGAGTATTCTTATCATATATAAATCCGAGAATCTCTCCCTCTTCGTAAAATCCGAAAGCAAACAGTAACATGAGAATGATAGCGCTATGTTTTAAAACAATGTTTCGGGCGTATCTCTCTTGAGAGTAGTAAATGCAGACTTTAACACCCCCTTGTGAATACGGAAATAAAAATTCACGAGATTTCTCATTTTTATTTTTTAAACGCAATAAAATATATCGTTGA
Organism: Pseudomyrmex pallidus; assembly: GCA_014825455.1. NCBI lineage: Eukaryota > Metazoa > Arthropoda > Insecta > Hymenoptera > Formicidae > Pseudomyrmex > Pseudomyrmex pallidus. Next base: position 15,061 of record QVNV01008433.1, read on the forward strand.
GATATAACATATAAATGATGAGAGATTTAATCGTTTCAATTCTCTTTCAAAGAGAGAAAGAGAGAGAAAGATTGCAAGACGAAATTCTATAAATAACTCGAACTGTTATTAACACTGAGCCCTCAGACAACACGTCAAGAATTCAACATCAGACGTTCATTTCACACAAACGAAGTTATTCTCCCTTTTCAATTTTAAAACACTGCATCATTCCCAAGCTCCTTACGCCACCGATATTTCACCGTGCCTCTTAAGAGCTAAACCCTTTTGTGCACGGGACTTCTAAGAAGGCATATTTTATAGCAGCGTATTACGCGCATCACATGGGTACGAAGTAATAAACGCCCCCGAACTCCCATTCTCTCTTTCTGCGGAGCTGCTAATCCTTAATTTTCCAGGACACTGCTTCACGAAGCCAGCACGCTGTGCTTGCTCCTCCTCGCATCCTTTGAAACTAACAACGATGTTAATCCTCGAAGCCTAAGAAAGATGCCTACAGGCATACATCCCATTATATTTTAACACTCGGAAAGTATCCGGTACCCGTAGACATTCTTTTAGTAGTAGCAGCGCAGCGACGCTGGCAGGATTCGGTCTTATACCGCGCGGAGTATAACGAGCGGCGCGAACGGGAGCTATCCTTTACAATTAACCGACGTAATTACCAGAAAACGACCGTAGATCGCGAAGACATTCCTCCTAAAGGTGCCTCCTCTAAAGATTTCATATTTTATTCTTATAATCTTTAAGTCTCAAAGGTGTGTGTGAGTGTAGAGAAAATATATCCGTAATAATATAATATAAATCCCAATTTCTAGACCCGGTCCTTTTAGAAGTAATACCCTCGGTTAGCAGGAAAGATCAGAAAACAGAAAAAGATCGCTCTTGAAATGTTTCTGAAAGAGTCACACAAAAGTAACCCGTGGTGACTCTCACAAAAGAAATTTCTCAGAACTGTGACTTCTTCAGAAAAATAATTTTTTACATTTCCAACAAAACAGGTGTCACTGAAATTCGCGGAGTGAATAGCTTTCCGCTTTTTATAGAAATTTAAAACTAGATATTTCAAATGTTCCGCTATTACTGTGAAAATTCTCAAATCTCTAAACCTATAGTAGTTTTTACAACAGTATTATATATACAACAAAGAAACAAACGCGAATGCCTATATACGTAAATAAATACTTATACATTTTGTGGCAAAGGACTCGTCTTTTGCATTGCAATTTTTGACTATTCAACTTTTAATTTAGCTTATTCTAATACAATTTCAAGATAGGTCAAAATGTGTTTTGCAACCTCACAGCAGTAGGTCGATTACCTTATTTTACTAGACATTTCTCAAAAAAAAAAAAAAAAAAAAAAAAAAAAAAAAAAAAAAAAAAAAAAAAAAAAATCTGTATGCGCAGTACGCATGTTTCTTCAATACTCTTCCCATCCCGCAGATATTCCAAGCGGAACGTATCTCACGTTTGATCGTCACGCCTGTCGAAGGGAGCGAACGCATATCGCCGATCCTCACGAGGATCGCGAGAACCGAGAGACTCTACGCGCAAAAGCAAAGGCGGCGTGTAAATTCAGTAAACGACCGGACGAGAGCGCGGACCAGGGGATGAATAAGGATCGTCGTCTGGACGCGCGTAAAGTCGTGACACATCCAATTTCGCGATTCGTTACGCCGTATGCAAAGCGCCTTTTGCAACTTTTTACGATTCGACGCCGAGAGTCGATATAAACCGCGAGACTCGCGCGCAACCGGAGATAAAGACCGCCCGTCGAGTCCGCGACACACACTCGCCCCGGCTCTTTCGCCGCAATTACGTGTAATCGGTTATATCGGCTCCTTATCGCCAAGTCAACCTGACGTTAATCCGTTTATCAATACGCCATTCGAGTAATGTAGCGAGGCCAAATGGCTCGAGCGTGAATAATCACTCGCTGACAATCGACAGACGCTGACGTCGCGCCGCTGCTGTATGCAAATATATATAATATATTTGTATATCTAATCTGCAAACGCATCATCGATCCCGATTTTTAAGCAATCAATTGTACGATAGTTTTTCCATTTATAATATAATCCTTTATGAGTGGTTATTTTTACCACAGAGAGACAGCAGATGATACTGCTGATGAAATATATAATGACATTTCTAAACTGAACTGTAACTGCGATATTTGTTCGCAGTAATGATCCCGTGATAAATGTATCACGCTTCCATAGCAAACTCGCAAAAGCAACAAGCTTTCTGCATTAGAGAATTCAGCGCGCGAACTATCCTACGAAAGTGGATAATTTGCCACGCTTGTCAGTAGTGATGTTACGTGGCCGACTAACTACGTTGAATGCACACGAAGAGCACTCTCGCGTACCCTTTCGACCCTTCGTGTGGCTTTTACTCTTGCATTCTTTCTCTCTCTCTCTTTCTCTCACCCTTCCTATCAGCCTGTTCTTTTTTTCAACCCTAAATTTCATTCCCAGAATCCGTTTCCGCCGCGTGCCTGCTTGTAAAATCAGTACATCCGGGTGTCAAAGCGATGTCACCCAAACGGGTGGCCCAGGACACCACGCATCAGTTTTAAATTCGATCAATGGGTGACGCGAAGCGTAAAACACTTTTAGGGTTGAAACTTTAAAGGCCGCTCCTCCTTTTCTCCCGCGAGAGACAGCAAATCGCAGTTACAACCGTGAAACTGGCAGGGAAGCGGCTACGATGACGGTGCATATTGTGGGAACGTATTCAAAAATGAAAGAATATTCCCATTCTTACCGCACACAGATTTCCGAAAATATAGCCGACTCAATATAAAATTCCCCCTTTTTGTGCGTACAGCATACAGTCAATAAAAAAACAAAAAAATTGAATACGTTCTCCACTTTTCCGTCAATCTATTATGTATGGATAGGATAAAATATTCCAACGTAAACAGAGATATAATCAACGCGCGCTCATTGTTTCACAAAATGCACGGACGTTGAATAATTGACCAATGTCACGTTAATTACTTCGTTATCTCAAAGAGAATCTCTCTCTCTCTCTCTCTCTTTCTCTGCGCGTGTTTCCCTCGGGATACAAACGATCACTCGATTCGCGCAAATCAATCATGCGCGGGATGCCGAGCACGTTCCAAAATTCGTCGTGCAGGCGCGATTGCGCCGGGCGAGTCCGAAACTTTGCGGCGTCGATTACGCGGCTTCCGAACGCATTCCGAAATTTGCGAGTCCATCGACCACGGGATACGCGCGTTTGACAGGGTGATTTCCTAATATAAACAAAAACCGTGGACCCCGCAGCGCTAGTGCATTACGGGTTGCAACGATGAGAGAAAGAGAGAGACACACGTTGCCTGGCAACTGATCCACGTTCGCGTAATTCATTTTAGGGGTGCACGACATTCATGTACGGCCAACCCTCTGTTGCACCGCGCTCGACCCTTCGAGGGTGCACTTTCGTCCTCCCTCCCGTTCTCTTCCTCCCCCGCGTCTTTCTCCTCGACGATAGATGCACGCACGATGTGGATGCAGTCGAATGACCGACAACGAACGGAGTCGCGATGATCTGATTTTAAACCAATCAACGGCGGTTTCGCGCTCAATTTACAATCAGCTCTGATTCGAATCACTCGTTACGCGCCAGCCGACTGTGCGTGTGTGTGTGAGCCCTTCAATGAAAATATTTTAATCGATCGCGCGCGATGTGACGAGATTGCCGGAGTCGTCCAATTCGCTGAAAATTCGACTAAAACGTCCCGCAATTGACGAAATGAAATTCCATTCTTCGGTATATAAGCACGCATCTCTCATCGTTACACAGTACACGTGCCTAGATAGCTGGAATTTTAATGACGTTATTTACGTTCGTACTTACGTATTATATA
>QVNV01008444.1:0-11262 GCA_014825455.1 Pseudomyrmex pallidus
AAAAAAAAAAAAAAAAAAAAAAAAAAAAAAAAAAAAAAACAAATTGTCAAATGTATTGACCATAACAGATTTGTACAGCCAAAATGAAAGAAGTATAAAGCTTTAAAAATAAAAGTATAGACAACTTATACATGTAATGTATATACAGTGTACAACTGATAGTAGAAGAACAACATAGAAAAATTGATATATAATGCAAGAGAAGAAACAATAAATTAAAAACTCATACATATAGTTGAAAAAAATATCACACAACATATGCATGTAATACTTTAGCAATATATATGTAAAATACATATATCATTGCAAAATATATTCACTTAATTATTCACCACAATACAGAAATGACAACAAAATTTTGAGAGAAGATTACGGAAAAGAACTTTCATGTATCGTTGTCCGAATTATCTTTGTAAAATGAGAATACACGTGAATAGCGGCTTAATAAGAAATTTTAATAATAATCAACGACCTAACCTTAAACGACAGAACAATATGAAACGTGTCGTTACATACGGAGTAATTATGATGAGAAACACCGCTTTCAAAACAAAAAAATACAGAAATTTTCCAACTTTTTTCTTACGAAATCACTTATGAAGCGATAATACAGCGAAAATTTCGCGTGAACGTGAAAATACTCGATAACCGACCCACGCATTAAGAATGAACTAGATCAATGAACCAGATAAGACACTCGAGATCGCAATTTTGCTAAAGCTGGATTTGCAATAGTCGCATGACGCTTTTTCATGTAAAAATAATGAATACCGGCCTAAAATAATACTACGAATTATATTCGATTCAAATAGAGAAGAGAAACCTACTGCGCAGAGGAGAAGAAAAGCGGACAAAGTGGGGATAGCGTTGCGCGCGGAATTGGCGGAAGTCGAAATTCTCTTCTCTATTTGAATCGAGTATAGGGATTGAGATTGGATTGCAATTCGCCTAATCGGGACAAGATTCACTAGTGAAATTGGTTTTCTTCTTTCCGATTGGTGAAATTTCAATTCAATTTTAATTCGTAGTCCAATACGAAGGGGAACTTCAGATGCACTCCGATGATGTAAATCTTTCGTTTCTCTTTGATACCTGGCAATATCTGGGTTAAAGCGTAATTAAATTCTGGCTTTTGCAGTCCGGAACCGGTAGTTTAACATTAAAGCTTGAGGTATTTGAGAAAGTCAGACATATGTATACATTCAGTTCTATTTATAAATTTCCATAATACAATAAATAATCAATAACTAATCGTTAATCTTCCTAATTACTTATTTTTTCTTTATACATACGTATTTGTACACATTCTTCTAATACTTATCTATTTTTACATTTAAACAGTATTTTTCACAAAATATATAAAGCAAAACATACTTTAGAAAAACATGGAGCAAAAGAGCTGGCAAGTTTTTTTGCTTGCACGTTTCTACTTTTCAATTAAGCAATTTAAATGACTTTAAGAAACAATATGTGATAATAATCCACATAGAAAGATCAGTTAGACCCTTCCAGTGTTTTGCAAAACAGCTTACTGTTGATTGCTCAACTTCTTCAGCTTGTCCAACAATGTATTGCCAAAGGAGTTCCTGTACTGCGGACTGACAAAGTTTAATAAACTGTACGGCGTCTCGAAACGCTCGTTGCTGGTATTGGACGTGTCGTCGTGACGATTGCCGACGATGGTGAAACCGGCGACCGACAATTCCACGCAAAACCGTAGACCTTCCAGCGTGGTCAAGTTCAAGTAGATAATTTGATTCGTGTTGGTGAGCCGTTCGGACACCTTTAGATCCTGCACGTGTTTTCTTATGTCATTGATCACTGCCTGCGCTTCTAACCGCCATTGCTCCTTGTTCAACACACCGTCCGCGTCGTCCCGCATCGCGCAACTTGATCTCTTCACCAAGACATATGTCAGGACCTGGAGAATTACGAATGATCGCAAAAAACTCGATTCTTTCCACTGCGATTAGATCATGTCCTTGCGCATGCGCAAGTATTTCACGTGAAACTACATAACCGACAATGAGAGAATCGCTTGTCTTTTGATAAAAAAGTTACGTGAAAAAATTTATGATTAATGCATGAACGTTAAAAATTTTATTTTTTAGATCTTTGGGAAATAAAAAAATATTTATACACAAGTCGAAAACGCCATTAGAAAATTGACCATGTAATTTTTCCATATTTTGCCAATGTTTTCATAAAAATAAATATAGAATTTTTATTTCATATATATTTCACAATTTTATTAAAAATATTTATTTTAATTTATACAAATAACGTATGTACATAATATAATCACATATATTATTGACTGTTAAGAAAGAGAAGATGCATACATTTAAATGAGCATACAATCATTTGTGCAATATTTTCTTGATAAGTTACAATTTTACAAAATTCATATATATATAAATTTTTTTACAAACAGGCTCATTGTCCCGCTAATTGTGTATCGTCTATATTTAAGTCGTTCAAATCTTCTTCCCAAGCATTATCTTCATGCTCTTCCAACGTAACATTTAATGTTTTTACATCAAACATACTTTCCGGTGATTTTACTTCTGGAATATGTAAGACCTGCGTCTTCTGTATCACAGGCTCCATATCTGTAAAGAAGTCGAATTCTTCATTCGAGCATGATATTACTTTCGAATTCTTTATATCGAGCTCCGTAATGTCGGAAAGTACCAGTTTCTTTGTGTACTTTGTTTTTGTAGTACTCGATAAAGATTCCGATCCAGGCGAGGATAAGTCCGTACTACAAGTATTATTTTGTAATTCTGATTGCACTAAATCAGGAGCATCGACCACATGACAATGATCATTAGTTTCCTGCGTTTCCCAATCGGACCAGGTACTTTCTTCCTCGATAAGCGGAAATTCCTTTTCTCGCTTGTCCTCACCGCCGTCCGGCGATGGCCTTTCCGATAAGTGCATGTTACTTTCGTCTATATTCATGAAAACAGATGTTTCCTGCTTAAACGTCAAAGCTCTCCTGATGTCCTCGATATTTCTGTTCTGAGTCTTATTTGGTCGACCGTCTGTAAATAGCTTTCCTCTATTTCCACCGATAACTGTCGCTGCTCCCAAGATTGGTACTACGTCAGCTAGTGCTCTTAACGTTGCACAAACGAGACTGTCATTATTGTCCTTTATTCCGACAAGCAATTCAGGAAGAATATGATTTTTTAGTTCATCCACTTCGAAGACATGTACGAACGAACTGAAATGCGACAACAATAACAGACGAATGGAAACATCTCGAATGCAGAACATTTGCAGAAGTCGTGGTACTAAAATATTTTTGAAAGTAGTAACTGTGAACAAACTAGTTCCAACATCACTCTTCTCATCTGCAAAGTTTAGACGATTTGTTGGAATATTTATATTATATGAGACAAATATGTATAAAACAAAATATACTATAGATATGCAATGTATTTTCTAACCTTTAGGTTTAAAGATAAAAGGTAAAAGTTTTACTTGAGCAGTACTATCTAACAATACTATTCTAGATAGGAGCTTCTTTCCTAATTGTTCAGCAACAACAGTCTCAGGATACATCTGCAATTGCTGCCTCAATTTCCTATAGAGAATAAATACACTTTCATATGCAATGTTTTACAATGTTAAAATTTGCATAATATGTATTACACAGTATTAACGCGATATTTTCTTGCCATTTATTACTTACGTGAAGAATTCTTCCCTTTCACTATCAGTTTTTAATGGCAACTCTTCTAGAAACGCATATATTCTTATAAACTCATGAGTGAAGAATGAATGTTGCAATACATTTGATAATCTACTTCCCAAACATGCATCTGGATCTTGCAGATTCTTTTTGCAATATTCTCTAAATTCCAACACATTTGGTACTTCATCTGAAATCATTTGACACAAGGCTTGAGGTGTTATAGGCCATATGTTACACACTACACTACAATATTAGACATAAATGACAAATGCATATGAATCAATTGCAGTAAGATTACCAGATTTAACTAAATCAACTATGTCTTCATTGGGTAAGATGGCCTTCTCATATCTATAACTTTTTATTCTTTGATAATATGTTGGTGTTGCATCTGCAAATTTGCACAGGCATTCTAATCCACCCAATTTCCAGTATCCTTCTGTGGTAACGTAAATAGAACTGCTGCACACATTATTATGTGACACTAGAGCAGTCTCGTGTAGAAATATTAAAGCCCGCAAAATACTATGCAACCCAATACATATTTGTAATATATTTTGCTTTTCAATAACTTGAACCAATGGCCTGGCTTCTTCTGTAGCAAGAAAGAACTTGCTACCTTTGTTCCATGAAGAAATATATTTCAAAATACAAGGATGCCGATGTAACATGAAATTCTAAAAGATATAGATAACATTTGTGTTTCTTGTGTATAATTTTGTTTTTAAGACACATATACACACACATATATAAAGTACCTTTGCTGCTCGCTCTAATGGTGAGGGTCTCCCAAATGATGCTGTGAAATGCAAAGATGGCTCACTGATAAAGATTGATAGTTTTTGTAAATTAGAGTCACGTATGCTTGCATCATAATGCATCCAATAATCTGTAATTTCAACAGCCTTATCCTCAATTTCAAGCCCGCGTAGAGCACTTTTTTCGTTCCCCATTAGATTGTCGACATATACAATCCAAAAGATACTTTTAGACTGTCAATTATTCAAGAGAGAAAATCAAGTATGTATGTACATACAAAATATATATAAATGCTTTAAGTTAATAAATAACACAAACTCGACACCACAACTGACACTGGATTCTGATATATAATCCTACATCGCACGTATATGTGTAACGAAATCAAAATTCAAAAATTGCATTCTTTTTTATAGGTTAGATGTCTGCGATTAGGCGATTAGGCGATTAGGTGCAATTAAGAAATAGTTGCTCGAAGATTTGAATATGTTTTTCAGTATTTTTTATTCATTCTCTCTTCATCTGTTCTATTTTTTCTTTCTTTTAAACCGTTTTTTCTCTCTTCGTGTAACAATTTGTATTTTTAATCATTACCACACGTACGACTGCGTACAACCACAAAGATCGACACATTGGGTCGACTCTAAAGCCGGTATTTAAATAGTCCGATCTTGTATTAAAGAATGTCTTAAGTTCATTTTAAGATGCCGTACACAGACCATTTTATCGGCCATCATCTGAAAGCAAACAATTAACGACGATTTTAAATATAAGACCCGACTATTAAATACCGATAATGATTGTCGCAAGCCAAAGCTCGCATAATTGAGTGCAAACCCAATGTGGGAACAAAGAACAAATCTATAAATCGATGATTCGATCCTTTTCGAGTATTTATCGTGCGAGATTTTAAAAAATATGGCAACTTGCGCTTTTAACAGCTTCCTAAGCGATGAGATTGTTTGTCTCTTTAAATATCTCACGCTCGTACACACAATTTAAAATGTTTTACTTCAGCCAAAATATATTTTTTGTTCCTTCTTAAACAAATAAAATAATACGTATATTTACCTTTCTTTTCCAGTTTGCATTTCCTTTATTCAAATCCATAACTTCTGTAGAGAGCACAATGATATTCGCAGTAAAACAGACAAAACTTATATTTGTAGAATATCTTTTTTAAAAAAAACTGCTTATGTTTATACTGTAATAAAATAATAGTATAGCTACTATATATGCAATTAGCAGGATGTGTCTAAACCGCATTCAAGAGAAGAGCTATATGAGATAACAGAAATGAACAAAGAAAACATGTGATATCTAAAATGCATGCTTACACATTTTTGTTATTAAACGCGCAAATAAAACACAATATATTTCTATTGACAATCGGCATTTGCTGACGTATGTTTAATTATCGTTTAAAGTGCAATAGCAAAATCCTGAATATCTTTATTACATTATTCTTAATGACAGTGTGCGCAATGTAAATATTTAAAAAAATCTATAAATTTTTCTAATGTGATTTTCTTTTACTTAAATAATTATTGTACTTATTACATTGTGTCTTACTGATTGAATTTGTCGAAAAATTGATTGCTTTATTAAAAATCTACTGATATGCATTTTCCTCGTACGTATTTTGATAATATTAAAAGTAATACAAGTAAAATAGGCACGATTAGTGAATAATTGGACAATTCGTTTTTTTTGTCACAAAGAAAAATTATACATTAAATTTAAATTATCAGTTTATGTGTGATACAGGTTTTTATGAGATTCTACGAGAATAAATTTCTTCTAATAGAGATAGAGAATTTCAGCCAACATCATTTTGCATCTTTTGCACACTCTTTTTTTATTATTAAAAACTATTTATTAATTTCCTACAGTTTTGTTGGGTTGTATCAATTAATTGTATAAATAGTAGCAAATTGCCGTTTACTATTTTATTTTCACGTTTTTTTTTTTTTAGCACGTAATTGTGTATATATATTTATATATATTTATATAAGTAGTGTTTGTTTTGTCATATTTCTAACTACAGATCGTTATAATTACAGGCGCCCATCGACGGGTATAAACAGGTCTGTCATATTACTTTTTAAGCATTCACGTTATAATACTTAAAACGTTAAATATCAGAAAACATATGAAAATCTTCGGTTTTTACAATAAAATATCAACAATTTACATATATTGCCACTAATAGTAACAATTATACACGATGAGCAAGTAAGTGTCCGCCTAAAGGAACAGAATAAAGGCATGAAGAAATCGCCAAAACGCTACTTCACAAACATATAACATCGCATTCCTACAAATTAAAATACGGCCTTATAATAAAAATATCGTTCGAGTAAAATACTTTTAGAGTTACGTTTTTACGTTGTAATACGACAGACCATCGTTAGCTCGAATCTATATGCTTGTGTGATACAAACAAAATCCACTTCTTCGCATATTTAATAAGCTATATAATAGACGTTGTTTATATATTTTTTTAAATATATAAACAGAGATTTACTATTTTTTAAAATAAAATTAAAAATAAAATTTGTCGAGAAAAGATTACCCTATGACATACCCAATACAAGTAAACGTTCTTTCATTTACTTACTCTTTTTTTTTACCACACTCTTCGCCATCATTATCCACCAACTGTATATGTGCAATAATAATAATAAAATTAATGGTTTAATATTTAAAATAATATAAAATATAATAATAATAGTATAGAGCAGCCGTACTAATAGTAGTAGTGGCAATTAGAGCAGTAGCAGTAATAGTAGCATTATCATAAATAATAGAATATAGTAGTAGTAATAGTACTAAAATAATAATGTATAATAATTGACTAACAACAACAATAATAATAGTAATAATAATAATAATAATAATAATAGTACAACAAATACACACCAAATAACGCTATGTAAGTAACAAATAGTAATAAGCAATGATATGAGTCGTGACAATATCAATTATTCGGCGATAGCAATCATATAATATGTGTATAGTTATCTTGTTACAATATATAACGGTTCTCTACAAAAATATATAAGTATATATAAATTTATGTAATGAGAACGTATAATTATGGTGATTCCAAAAAGAACACATCAACGAAAGTTATAAAAATTCTATTTAAAGCTGAAACGCGAAGACAATTGATGCGATTGTCACAATACTACTGCTACTGCTGTGAATATATAGTACTATTACTATTACTACCATTGCAGTTACTATTATTATTACAGTTGTTATTAGAAATACTATTGTTGTTGTAAAATCGCGCACACTCTGAAAATACCAACAACTATTACCACTACTACTTCTAATTCTAGACTACTTGTTTTACAATGCTGATGATGATAATGATCCAGCTGCTGATGATGCTAATAACCAAAGTGGTAATAGCTATCGCGGTAATGTTTATGATAAAACTTGATTCTCCAGTACTCCATACTATGCTAATCATATAAAAAAAATTGGATGTAAAAATGTTTGAAAAATACACACACGCACCCACACACACACAAATATATATTGAAACTTTAATAAAAATGTCAATATATTTACGTGAGAACACGCGATTATCTCATGCAAATGCAACAGTTACATTGAATAGAAACGTATAACAAATAAAAATAATCATATAGCTGTAAAAGAGTACTAGAGAATTAAGACAATAACATAAGAAAGAAGCGTTTCCTACTGTTTTTGAGACTTCAAAAGTTCTTTTCTTTCTTTTTTTTCAATAGTATATACGTTGCCTGTACGGCACTTTGGTGATATTACACCAAAACTTCATTTTTCTTTTAACACGAAAGAAATTGTAGCCTCATGTCTAATTTCGCAACTTTGCCATGTCAATTTACACATTACACACATACCCACATCTTTTGGTAGTTTTCTCTAAATTTACGATACTTTTTAGAGAAGTTATTCAGGATAAAAGAGAAGTTAATCGCAATCTTATTCTCTTTCTCTAGTCAATATTTTCTAAATCCTTGAAATGTTGAATTTTTAACAAGCCTACGTGTTAAGTGTCTCTTTCTCTAATACACGTTTTACTATTCACACAGACATTATCACGAATACATGAAAAATTCTCAGAGTTCAAAGATAAGTGGTCGTCGGCACGACTGGCAGTATGTATTGTGTTTTTTTCTTTTGACAGTTAATAACATTCTATTACAACAGCGCCTGGATCTCTCTCTCAGAAACCAGACAAAATGGGCCACGCTATCTTTGCTGAATAAATCTGGCAACGATAGACTCTTGTGAATACTACTATTTATTTTCATGGGCTTTATCTTTATAACAAAGCTTTAACTGCAACGAAAGTAGATAATATACAATTTTTTTCGTACGTTGCGATAGTAGTAGTTTAAATTGCGTTTCGATTGATCCAACATAATCTTTCTAAGCGTGAAAAGACTAATCGACACGTAATTCATGTGTGACTTTTCACGCTTCACAAGCAATATCTTATACATCTAATGATTGAAACTTGTCGTGAATAAAGCTAGATCATGATGATTTGTGCGATACCTATAAACAACAGTTTTCTATTTTGTCGCACAAGCTTCGCCATGACCTCGCATCATCGACAAATATACAGAACTTCTCCTTATCGCCAATACATGAAAGCGACATGGTCATGTGTAACTTCAATTTGTATGTACGATCCTAATCGGTAAGTAATTCAGTTTCTTATTGTTCAGATACAACAGGGGAGACTTTATATCGCCGCTTATCTTCAGTTCATTCAATTGTGAACATATGAAATTGCAATAATTCTAACTTTCGTTCGCTAATTACTCTCATCCTTTTTTCATCTCTCAACTTTTTCTGTGACGTGAGCAAGAAAAAGTGCATCGTGCGTCCTGAGACATGCATTATTGTTTATAGCAGACTGATTTGAGTACAGACATGTATATATATGTATATATGCATATGTAGTCACATACATACATACATACACCGCTAGAAAGAGAGAATCAATGTAGATTTGTTACTATTATCTTTCACGCATACGTCCAAAACGAAACAATACCATTGCTTCAAATGCAGCTCGCGTCTGCGATCGATTAGCTAGGATCTCACTCGACGACGACACACGTGTTTTCCTTCAGTCAAAAATTGAAACATTACATAATTTAAGTGTCACTTCTCCAAGTGTGTCTTTTGGTAATATTCAATCAGCGTTCGTAATTAACTCTCGTGTTGCCATTCTTAAATATATTCACATACATCTGATATTATTTAATAATGGAAATGCTTAATAAAAGTTGTCGCCTGCACAAAGACGAGAAGTTTATGCTGTTATCAACTAAAGAATAGGGATAGGTGCGTATAATATAACTTTCCTACAAGTTCTTCCTTCCGATATAGCACAAAAATCAGATTTTTATTTTAAGTGATCTATTTAATCGCTAGATGATTATATAAGCACGTGATTTCGTAGGTAAACGAATTTCAATGACACTGTGTGCTCTTCCTCTTGGGAAACAGAATAGCACGTTAGTCTCTTGCCCATATTTTTCATCGGGATTATATCAAAGGTTTAATCAAAGAAAAATGTTTTTCCACAAATGGAAGAGAGTAAGTATACATATTTTTTTCACCGTCACGTATATTCTCACTCGTTCACTCATTTTGCTGATTCACTTCTTCCTTATTGTTATCACTGTCTTGTTGATTCACATTGGACTTGTTACTTCCAGACTGTGTTCCAGATGGGCCATCATTTATCTTGTCATTGTGACTATCGGATTTATCACTTGAATCAATTTTGACGTTTCCTAGACAAAGGAAATAGTCGTTTCTCTTTTTCATTACTCAAAAATGCAGATCATATTTACAGATATTTAACTTGTATGTTCACGTATGTATCTATGGTTTTTACAAACCTTGTGACGAATAATATTGTTGTTGCATCTTCATGTTGCGTTGTTGCTGCTGCTGTTGTTGTTGATGTAAATTCGGTCGATGACGATTAATTTGAGTCTGTTGTTGCTGTGTCGGCATACAGGTAGGCTGCTGTTGCGAAGGATTATTCGGATTTGGGCCGGGTGCAAATGGTACTACGGGTCTTTGTATTGGAGGTGGATAACGTTGCTGTGAGGGTTGAATACCGGCACGAGGCGGCATGCCCATTCCGCGAACATTCTGTTGTAAGACCTGTAAAATTGCACAAAAGCAAATTGTACATAATAATTTTGTTGGAAAAATTAATGTTTATATTTTTTTCTTTATATGATTGTACACTATGCGAGATGTTTCAATAGAACTAAAAAGCAAAAACAAAAAAAAACTAAAACCATTTTTTATTAATAATGTAAGAAAAGTTACAAAACACTTGTATATATTATTACTTGTATTTATTTAAACTCATATGTGACACTAGATTCGATATCAGTACATACTTAAATCAAACTTTACTACTACTAAGAGAAGCACATATATTTAATTGTATATGTTTAATTAAACTCGCGAAGTGTTGCATGCATGATATATAAATGATAACTACAATGAATAAATAATGGTACATACGTAGTTATTGTAGCTGCTTACCAGAGCAGACTGACTAACGCCCTGATATTGTTGGTATTTATGATGTTGTGTGGGACTAGGCTGTGGTTGTTGCGACGAAGATTGTTGTTTGCAATTTCTCGATTTGGGTGATGGTATTTGAGGAGCTATTAATTAAAACATTGTTCCAATAAAATTTTAGGAAGATTACATTCAACTCGTCAAGTAAAAATCAAATTGTCAAACATATTTAAGACTGT
>QVNV01008445.1:0-38570 GCA_014825455.1 Pseudomyrmex pallidus
ATTCGTGTATCCCGCAAGATGTATTGCAATGTCTAGTACGGACGCGAACATATATACGAGTAAGAGACATTAACAAAAGATTCTATACGAAAAGCGATAAACGAAAAAAGGAAAAAAAAAATGAAAAAACTTGTGCCTAAGAAAACTAATGCAAACTAAACAAATATAATAATATAAAATAATAATATTTATTTATTAGATTGTATTATATTATGTTATAAGTCGTAAAGTATTATATCATAATTTGTAAATTTGTACAAAGTTTGTAATACAATCTGTATTGTGTGTTGGTATATATATTGAATGTATATTTATTATATATATGTTTATATTTTTTTAGTAGTTTATATTTTTATATTTTATATATATATATATGTGTTTATATTTGTTATATATATGTTTATATTTTTAGTAGTAAATATATATGCATATATATATTACATATTTATTTATTGTCTATTTATATTTATATAATATAATTAGTTTATATCTTACAAAATTTTTTCTTCACAAAATTGACGTAAGACAAAGTGTTAATGTCTTTCTAAAAACTTCCAAATATCAAAACAAAGCTATAAAATACAGCAAAATGTGATAAAAGAATAAAAATTTTACATTTAAATGTTTTCTGTGCTACAGAAAACAGTTCCTTATTATTTATATTTGTCACTCTTGTCTTTGTTTGCTCTGAAATCTCACACAATTCGGACACGTTATTTCATATGTCGAGAGAGAAAGAAAATGAAATCACGGAGGTGCAACAAAGATATCATGACGCAGTTACGGAAACTTGTCGACGTTAAACATTTTATTTTTCACAGTTGGCAGGCCTACATATTTCACGACACTTCGGCGAGAAATGGGGCGTGGTTTAGCCAAACTGCACACACCATGTATACTTCCACCATGATTATGATCATACATAGAGTATAAAAAGGTCCAAAACCGCAACATAATCTCGGAAACTATAAATTTTATAAAAAAATGTTTGAAATAAAAGTTATAGAGTTTAAAAAGATCTATTCATTGGCTTTATCAAGTTGACCTTGAATGATGTCGCCGAGGTCAGGATAAAGTCATCTGGAATGTTTTAAGTGGGATCCTTCATCTTTTATTACGTATTCCTATGGCCCTTGTTAAGATCTTTAAAACCGTTGAAACTTTATCCACTTTGAGTCAGCCGTTTCAAAGTTATCGAATATTTTATAATAAGATTTCGGTGATTTTAGGTTATTCAAACAAAAAAACTGTTTATTTTTTTGCTCTAAATTTTACATGTTTTATTTAACAAGTCATAAACTACAACATACAAGAAAACCAGCTGATTTAACCAAAACCCAAATTTACATAGAATTAGTGGGTCCTTTGAGGTTGGTGATCCGAGACCTGAGAACTGAGATTTGAGATTGGAGATAAGATCTGAGATTTGAGAAACGACTATGAATTCCGGTCTTAAACTTTTTGGAAAAACTAATAATCGGAATAGAAAACGCTTCTCCAGATAAAAAGAGAATATAATAAAGAATTGGATAAAGCATAAGAATTTAAGAAAAACGAAAAAAAGTTTTTAGATTGTTATTACATAGACTACATTTTTGCTTTATATGCAAAATTGGCCTTACAAATCTAAATAAAAATACCTTTATCCCAAACTAGAAACATAGACGAATAATTTGAGTGTTTCAAGATATTAGTCACATCAAAAATTTTTAAATTGAACCTATTATAAAAATGTCAGCTCATATCTACATTTTGAAGCACGAATTGTTATGTCTATCTAATAATTTAAATTTTTAAAAATTATTATTAATAATAAGAAAAAAAACAAAAAAAAAAAAAATAGCAGAAATAGAAGAAAAATATTCGACACTTGGACTCAAATTTGGATTGGCTGTTTCCGTGAGCCACATTATGTGCAATGTTACACCTTGTTTCTTTATACCATGATAGACATCTAACTCTGTTTCTCTCTCTCGTCCTCTCTCTCTCTCTCGTCCTCGAAATCTAAAATAAAACACGGTTTGTTTGAAACAATGACTATTATCGTAATTTATGATCTTGTAACCAAAACCTATACAGAATTCGAAATAGCTCCGAATAACCGCTTGTTATAGAGCTCAAGTTAGGTTTACCAGAACAATAAACATGCCCTTGAGAAATTTCAGCTGTTGAAAAGACCTACTGTGCGCCTACTGTGTTTTTGAATTGTCACTTTTAACTAAATCGTAACTATTTATTGACACTATCAAGTGGTCTAGAATATTTCACCACACAAATGCAAATAAAATGATCAATGCAACTTAACTGTTTTCAATTGCAACACGAATTTCGCAGATGATTATTTGAACATCTTATTATCGTGATCTTTTGCTATCTTCGAGCGAGACATTTTGGCGGGCATTATAACGGCTTTGTAAACTTTTCGCACAGAAATCAGCTTATATCGATCTGATCCGCGACGAATGACGAAAATCATCGCAATTAAATTATATAACGCCGACCTTCAGTTCGTCAAGTATCAGTTCGATGCGATCTCAGGGTTTGGTCGACGTGGCGAGCCTCGCTATATATTGTCACAGCCTCGCCTTAGTTTGCGTTTTACAGTCGAGCGAATCCGAACTCACGCGCAAAAGTAATTTAAGTTAACGAGCCGACCCGGGGAGCACCCGTTAATTAATTTGTCATACCGGGCTTCTTCGCGGCGAATTCCGAGTAAAAAAAAAAAAAAAAAAAAAAAAAATAAATAATAAGCACGCGTAAAATCGATTTAACGACATTGGTTTTTTTTTTTTGTGCGCGACACGACCACCCACGAGGTGGCGTGCACCTTGCAGCATCGTCGCTTTATATTCCTCAAATAAATAAATAAACAAGGAAAAATTACAACAAAATAAAAATTGACTCGACGTGATCGATCCTCGCGAATGGAACAAATATTGTCGCAAACTTCGATAATTCTTATCGGTTAAATAGCAATGTGTCGCAGCTTTTATGTCTGATCCGTGGAGAAACTTTTGCCTTTGCGGTTCCGTAAATATAACCCGACGTGAAAAAAAAAAAAAAAAAAAAGAAAATGGTTACACATCGATCGGTGTCGCGCGCGCAATGGTCTTCTCTCTTAAAGCGGAGATCGCCTAACGCGCGCGCGACGCCTTGGCCCACAAGAGTGGAGCCGACCTCATTTTTATTACAATTCAAACCCTCCCACCTATCCTCCAAGAAGAAATGTCAGCGATTGTCGGAAGGAATCGAGCACAGGGAGAGAAATCTCCTCCTCGATGTGAATAATATCGTCGGTTTGTGAGGTGTGTTCCTCCGTCGTCGGTAAACCACTTCCTTTGCGCGCCAAGTCTGTATTCCGTGATTAACAAACTTGAAACATTAGATTCGAGACATCAAGGCCTGACACACGATCGAGAATGAAAGCGAAACGTGATATTTTCAAATTGTTGCTTCTACAATCGCGTATTTCATCAAGTCACCCTGTATTTATTGTTCGTGATTTTGTCAGAAAAAAAGAAAGGAAAATCGAGAGAGAGAGAGAGAGAGAGAGAAAGATGGGAACAGAGAGAAAGAAAAGAGAGCTCATAATAAAGAAAGTGGAAAACTACGTCTTGTTGCTTAAGGTCAGTTATATATTAAGGGAAAGTCTCGAGATCGGGCACGTAGGAAGCACAGTGGTATTCTTTCACGAGGAAAAGTTTTCGAACGTTAACGTATGTATGTAGGATATTCATGTGAATGATAAAATCGTACAGCACAAAAGCCATACTTCACAAATTTAATATCGGCGCAATGTCGAGCGAGTGGGAGATTTATGTACGAACATTTTACCCTGTGTCTGCCATTGAAACCGATCCCAGAGATATGCACACACGTTCTCGGAAACGATATGAGCTAATCGAAACCCCGGCGATGTGTCGTGAGAACTACAACGGCGCGTTGCGTTTCGCGCGCGAGTTCGCGCGATATATTTGTCGGCACGTGTATAAAGCGCGCGCGTCCCTTACGACGGGTGTTCTAACGGTCTTCCGCCTTGACCGAGTTGAGCGAGGTCCGTGTCAGATCGCCGCGTCTTGACTTTGACTCCATTTTATCGTAAAAGTCATTTCCACGATCAATTACCCGGCCGTGAAGCGCGGCGGCGAGCGCGTCCGCGAGTCTCTCTCTCCCCCTCATTCGTTCTTTCTTTGCCGGCGCGGATTCACATTTAGCCGCACGTGTACGCGTCGCTATCGATCTCAGCTCTTTATTTACCGTGTACGAGCCGAGTAAATGCGCTTTTCGTCCCTCGGAGAAAACTCTTTTTCTCCCGGTTCCTACCCTCCTTTTTTTTTTACGACACCGCGCGCGTAATTTCTCCTCCCGGAATCACTTCAATTCCGGCGCCCGATTCTCCCCGAGGGAGACGAGAAGACTTTCCGTGTCTCTGTCGTCGCGTTCCTCGAATCGCGCGAGCATTTTTAAATCTTATGCGAAATGGAAATTTCCTGAAACAAATTAATATACACGAGCGTCGTCGGCATAATGTCACTTGTCTCGTCGTCTTTCCGAGACACAATGATTCACAATTAAATATCTCGGGTTTTCAGAAATAGGAAAGTTACAAGGTAACCGCCGGGCTAATAAATTCTATTTTTATCCGATCGTGTGTCTTCGTATAATGCGTCGTGTGGTTAACAATCGACTTCCGTCGTGTTCGTGAATTACGAGATTTCGGGAAATATAAATCGCCGGGTTATAGCGCGACGCGCGCTATATTATCGAATTTCAGACGTTTTAATACAGCGAGATCTTTTCATCCGCGAAACTTTCACAAACGCGGATAGGAAGCGAGCTGACAGCCCGATGTCACCAAGGTCGCTTGCGTGCGTGTCCCACGGTTTCAATAATAGAAATCACGTGTTTTTCGGTACAGATGTCTTCGCGCGTGTTCGAGAACAATATAAGCGACAAAAGAAAAAAAAACTTCGCGAGAATAACGCAAAAGCGGAGTCCGCACATAATGGTAGTTCGCGACGACGACGACGTTCGGCTTTGTCTATTGGATCTCTCATAACCGCTTCACTTGGCATTTAATCGGTGACCCTGACTAGCACAATCGCAGTCACACAATCTCATTTACACAAGCGTCTATTTACATATCCGACAAATCCGTGAAAAAAAAAGATAATAATTTATTCTTCTGCCGGTGAGACTGGTTTACGAAAAAAAAAAAAAGAATGAATCGAAATGCACATGCGTATGCGCAGAGACAATTTCTTACGATTTTTTGTGGGCCAAATACTAGAAATAAAAACATGTACATGTATTTATATACAAATAAACGAATACCTAAATGTGTGCATCGATAAACACGTGTAAAATATGTATAGATTTTCGTCGCTGTATTTGCGTTAGAACTTTTGCAATTAGCATGTAAAGCAGCGTATTAACATTTTTTTATTTTGCTCGCGGCAAAATGATTTCATTGATAAGTAAAAGAGGATAATCACGAAATGTACTCGAATGGAAATCAATTTCATCAAATCTGAATTCGTACGTACATGCGCGCGTTATCGTCAAAACAAATGTGTGTAATAGTACATCTTGATTGATACTCGGCATTCTCTCCGAAATAATCTACACAATCTTTCCGATATTATAACGCGCTTATTCTCGCGCGCATAGTACATCTCAATTTGTCTCTTAATCTCTCGTATCCCGCGTGTATTTCGCGTTTATCGAAGCCAGTCACGCATTAATCAGACATCATTGGACGTGTCGACGGGTGCATTGCTCCAGGCTCTCCCCCGGCGCGCCGAGAAATCGTATCGGACTTGCCCGAGTCCGCGGTACAGTGGTAGAGTATAGGTTGTGTATAGTGGCGGGTGATAGTGGTGGTGCCACGGCGCGCTCGCTCTCATTAGCCATGGCGAGTGCTCGACATGGTGTTGGTATTACCACCGCCATCATCGCCGCGTGGCATAGGTGGTAGAGCTTCGTTCTATCGACCGAGCGAGCGAACGGAGCGGAGCCGAGCGTTCTCTCGTCCCGTGACCTGACCTCGTCTGAACCCTCCGCCGCTGCTGCTGCTGCTGCCTGCGCCTCATTTCCTCACTCCTGCCCTCTCGTTCTCCCCCTTTCTCTCCGATCTCTCTTTCTCTGCCTCCCTTTTTCTCCCTCCTTTTTCTCCACCCCGCTCGCTCTAATGCAATCACCTCTCGCGGCATTGCGAGCAGTCGCGTCTCTTCTCTTTTCTCCCTCGGTACCATCGCCATCGTCGTCTCCAACTCCCCGTTCCACCTCGCCATGGCCTCGTCCGCCCTCCGCGGAGAGCGATATAGAGTTCCCTCTTTCTCTCTCGAGCTCTCCCCTACAACACTTTCTATACGATATTAGCGCGTCTGAACTGGAACAACGCCCCAAAACTCGCGCGAATCGCGTAATCTGCTTCGCGCTCTTATCTCGAACGTCCTTGTTTTTTGGGGGAAAAATTCTCTATATGCGTGATTTTAATATTAATTTTTTGGACGGTTTTTTTATGTTATTGTTTCTTTCTTTGTCAATATTCTTTCGATAATACACATAATGATCGCGCTATTTTTCTTTCTTTCTCCCAATTGCTCGCTCCAATCACGTTATTGTCGAACGTTGCAAAACATTTGCCGAATGCATGCGCGTTTGCAAAATGGAGACAGTGTGGTCGATCTCTTCGTGACGTAACTGCGCGCGATTTAATTCGATTCGGTCAACGGATCACCGCGAGAAAGTTGCTCTCTTCTGTAACGAGCTATCTCTTCTCTGCGGAAAAGTTTCTCGAACAAATTGACCTACCGGAATTGAATCGTTATTATCAATTTTGTACCTGCGTCAAAATTGAATTTCAAATAACAATTTGCTGAATTTTGTGAAGTTTCTCGAAAACTTTACGTCGAAATTTGTTTTCGAAAAAAACATGATTATTCGAAGAACAATAGCAATAAAATATGCAACAAATGTGTTATTTACGTGATATTAACGTGTGATCTCTTTATCGAGCTTTGCGAGATGTAAAGATCGCGAATTAATGGCAGGGATAAAAAAAAAAAAAAAAAAAAAAAAAAAAAAAAAAAAAAAAAAAAAAAGCTATGAACGCGCGACCCTTAGTCACTGGATTATCCACGCGTGATTGCGGTCGACTTTACACATTCACATACTTCTTCTTCACACATTTAAACCAAGTTTCACGCGCTCTTATTGCCGGCAATAAGGCAGTCGTAACTACACCTATATTACATATCGCGTTCCCAATTTTACTTATCTGCGACAGAAATTGCCGCGAACTTTGCAAACGGTGATACTACACACACACACCACATATATAAACGAGCAATAATATCTTGAAGAAGAATATTCTTTTAATTCGGCGAATTACAAATTTACGATCTAAAACGTTGTTGAAACTTCGCGACGACAAAACTTCGTCAGTTCGAAGTTTTCTTTTTTTTACAAGATAAAAGATACAATGAAGAGAAATACGCGGAATTTTGCAAAAAATATGCAAAGAAAGAAGCACGGGCGCGTAATAACATGAAAAAAATAGCAAATTTAATGGAGCGCCTGTGTGTGTGTCTGTGTAATACCTGGAAACTGTGTTAACATAGAGCGGTGAAAGTCTTTAATGGTAATAATAACAATGGCAAACACACAGCGGCAGGCACACGCAAACACAAAAAAAACCCTGAAAAAACAGCGATACATTAGAAAGTCTCGAGAAACGACCCTCGCTCGCTTGCGGGGCGGACTGAGGGTCGTTTTTCAAGGGGGTCAAGGGGAACCCGCGCGCCCTGAGAGAGGCCACGCTTATTAATATCAACTTCAAGTTCGAAAATGTTCAATTTCCCACGCGCGATGCTATTCAACTTGTCGACTCGAAAGGTCGTTATATACCACGGTAGAGTTTATTATCGCAAGATAGTTTTTTTTTTCGAACATTCTCACTAGTTATTTATTGATTTTTTTAATTACTCTTTTCTGCACGAATTAGTTTTAGCCAAACGCGAATCAAGAAGTGGAGAATTAAGTTTCTCACGAAACGAGCCGAAGCATATTCTTTTTTGTTGTTTTTTTTCATATTTTTTTGCTTGGGCCGTAATCGATACGACGAGTCTGACTTGTTATTATACAGGAAGGTTAATAGTTTTTTAACGAACCTGTTTACTTCACACATTGGTATTTTGATGCTTTATGACGTTATTCAAGTTTCCAGGTTTTAATATACATCGATAAAATCATCTGTATCTATATAATTTATTATGTTTGCACGTTTATTAAGATCCGAAGAAAGAGAAAAAATTGTTACCATCATACTCACAATTTATGTATTAATTCGACATTCTTCTCATTTTTATCTAAAATCTAAGAACGATAACTTCTGCAAGCTACATTTTCTCTTTCTCCTTCTCTCTCTCTCTCTCTCTCTCTCTCTCTCGGATTTTCACAACTCTTTTGGTACACGCACACCGGATGCTCCTTTGCAGTGCGGTAAACCGTCGAACGCGTTTTGGCCGAAATGTATTCCGGTTTCTCTCCCGTATCATCGTTCTCACAATGTCACGACCGTTGTGCGTGATTCCGGCACGACGTCACGGTCCCATTGACGCCGATCCCTCCGAGAGGAAGGCACCTTAAAACGGGCTCGTAAAACATTTTCGTGACCCCTTTTTTTTTCACATAATTCGTCGAACAGACGCCACGGTTTCCGGTGCCGTATGAAAATCATCAAGATGCTTATCATACATGGTATTGTACATGGTGTGTCCGGAACGTGTAAATCACTCTCGCGAATTAAAAAGAAACGTTTTAATTTCTATTGTCAAAAATTTGGAAAATTAATTGTGGAAAGTGTGGAATAATACATGTAATAATTTTAGAGAGTTTGCTATTTTTGATATCGTGGTAGCTGTTTTCGTAAAATCTGAAATCCGATCATTTCAGAGAAACGCGTGTTTTCATTCGAAGAGGGTTTCCACGCTAAACGGATGATCGAGGGCGGCTCTATCTCTTTCGCATCCCTTCTTTTTGGAGCGGTGGAAACCCTCGTCTTCCGAATAAATTCGATGTATCGTCCCCTTCTTAATCTTCGACCGGGGATGGGCCTTTGTCAAAAATAACGCGTAGAAGGTATTCAAACTCGACACCGTTATTTATCTTCAGGAACATATATATAAAAAGTTTTGATTCACAGTAATATTTTATCTTTTTACCTTTTACACAATATCTGATATGTGTCACAATGTGATAACGCGCATCAAAAGATTTTTGCGCTTACTTAAAATTTGTTTATCAATTAATGAAGTTTGAAAATTAAATTTTGTGAAATCGTCGATCAGCAAGTTACGAAACAAGTCCGTGGTCAGAGTTCAGGAAACGACGTTTAATACAATTTCGGAACGAGACGAGTGGCCCGGACAACACACACACATACACATACACACACACATACACATACACATACGCATACACGACACAGACAGAATTTCCTGTAGGGCGGGTGAAGAAAGGGTGCGAAGGAAGGGAGAGAGCCTTGGGTACGCGATGGGCGGGACGAAGGGAGATCGTATCGTCGTTCTGGCACGACACGAGATCGCGGAACGAGCCGAGCACAGCCGAGCACGTCCGTTTTCTACCGAAGCGGTGTATTCGGGAGTGGGGACCAGTGGGTGTTCAGTAGCTACATTCAGTCGAACCAGCGCCGTAGACGGAGTCGGATCACGAGGAGTATCGCGAAGAGAGTATCTTTCCGTGACAGAAAAAACGAAAGAGAGAAAGAGAGAGGAAGAGAAAGAGAGAGAAAGACGGGCGCTTGGTAAAAAGGGTTCGTAATTGCACGTGTGCACGGCTGAATTCGACAGCTGGACGAGGAGAGCAGACAAACCGAAACGAGAAACAGAGAGACGGAACGAGAGATCGAAGCGCAGTTGGTGGTTGGCCGAAGCCGGAGCTTTGCGCCGCCTCTTCGCTCGTCTCCTCCGAATTGATTCCACGAGCTGTCGTCGTCCGCGCATCGCCACTCTCGTCGCCACGATCGCAACGAACGACAGTCGCGCTGCTCTCCGGGAAGTCTCGTCGTCGTCGTCGCCGTCGCCGCCGTCGCCGCCGCCGCCGTCGTCGTTGCTGTTTTCGGTGCTCTCGCCGCACGGATATACGTCAGTGAAAATGCGGTGGTGACAGTGACGGATACCGAAGGGGAGGAAGGACTCCGAAATTGTCACGCAACAGGGTAATTGTCATTATTGTCGTCGATCGTGTGTCGCGCAAATATATCAACCCCCGTTCGTACTCGATCGAGTCGACGTCGGTTGAACGAAAAAAAAAAAAAAAGATAAAAAGAAAAAGATATATTATATATACATACACACATATATATATATATATCTATACGTATACATAGAGAGAAAGAGAGAGAAAAAAGGGTGCTTTCCTCGGCGATCTAGCCGGAAGTTATGACAAGCTCGCGCCTCATTCAAGGACGAAATATTGTTCGCGCGCATGTGTCCAGTAGTGGGATATAGTGTCAACGACAAGTCGCAGCTGCTCGCAGATCTGGATACCTTGCTGTCGACACCCGCCGGGCCCGGATTGTCTCATGTCAGGATGCCGCTGGCGCGGTACGTACACTCGTACGGCTCGCCGTTGTCGGAGCTAGGGTGGGTCTTCGCCCGTCCGGGGCTAACCGGAGGGGAGCAGGAGGGAGGGAGGGGGAGACGTTTGTCTGTTTGACCGGTACGGCGGAGAGTAATCGCATCGATCCGCGAAGCCGGCTGGCGTCGTCGAACATATGCGATGCCGACCAAGAAGACGCTTCTCCTCCTCCCGAATTTCTCTCCCCTTTTGACAGTAAAGCCACCGGCTGAAATTACTACGATCGTTCGGAAAAAAGAAAAAAAACGGTTCGAGTTCAATTCCGAGATTCTTTAGATAGTTTAAGGATGTATATATAGAATTTAATTAGTTTTCAATCGTGAGAACAAACGCGTAAACCGAACAAAACAAAAATAATTGCGTATAAATAAAATTAGATTGTCCGTATAAAGAGGGAGGAAGAAGAGTTAGATGTATTTTTTTTTTTTAGATTAACGCGAGGACGTTTTCGCGGGTTCTTGAGAATTTTCTTGCGGCTCTTTAAAATCGCTCGGTTGCCGACTTTGAAATTTGTCGACGGAGGTACGACGGTCAACGACCGGTCGTCCCTTCGACGACGACGACAACAAGCAGAGGCGAAGTATCGCGATGGCCATTAGCCGTCCGTTCGTTCCTTCTTTTGTCCGCGTTCTCTCGCTCGTCGAGCTATTCGCGCTCGGTCTGACTGGAAAGTTCTTGGTCAAGTCGCGAACGAAAGAGCCGCGAATCAAGGTGAATACACCTTTTTACGTTAGACGCCGACCTTCCTGAGGCTGCCTGTGATGTGGGCCCTCGTCACGCCTCGACGATTCTCCGCCTGCTGCTGCTGCTGCTTTCATATAGACACGTTCGACCGTGAACGCGAGACACGATGGAATTCGAACGTAGAAACGTTCCCTCAACGTTTATCATGCTTCCTTCGTTTGTTCGTGCTTCGTTCGTTCGTTCGTTATTGTCGAGGCTTTCGACGAGGACTCTCGACGGGTCCGACCTGCTCTGTTGTGTGAGTGTCGCCGAACGAAAGTAGAATGTCGGGAGAGTAAACTTGCCTTTACCTTCTCGGCGTGTATTTACCGAATGTATTTAAATTTATTTTTTTATTCCGGAGAACGCACAATCTTTATTTAGGGTTGAATATATTTATCTTGAGGTATTTTATTTCTGTATAACTTCTCTTTTGTGAGTTTTCTAAACTCCAAAAATAATATTTTAATAAAAAGTATGTCTCACAGAGCTCGAAACATTGAGAATTCCACGCTTGAAATGTAACATCAGGAACTCAAAATCGAATATTTGAAAAGATTTCCGAACACAATAAACTTTAGTTTCGAATGTTACTTTTGAAATGTTAAAAAACTTTCAGCTCTGCTTTCGCTGCGCTTCACTTGTGACACATTTTTTACGGCAGCTTTAAATTGTTGTTAATATTCATCGCGGTTGTGTTCTCGCGACGTAAATTTATTACAATACATATCTATTTATTAACATGTTTTTCTTGTAATATGAAAAAAGTTTTATAAAATTAAGTTTTGTACGTTTTTATTTCTGCGAAACAATTATTATTCGTGAGGTAAATATAACATTCTGTTTGTTATTTACTTCTCGAGTTAAATCTCCGCGTTGAACTTCATTTCCGAACATGTTAAAAATAAATATCCACGTGATAAATTTTTTTTCTTCGAAATTTCAAACGTATTCACAAAATTCTTTTGACGAATGTTAATCACATGTCTCGAGTACGTTATTGCGGAAATCTGCTACTGGTACGCAGCGACGATATTTCCAGTTTCGTCAATAGGATAGTGTTTCATTACCGTTAGTCATTACTTCCTCCTGCTCGTATGCGCCTCCGTGAGGAATCGGATTTAAAAGCCGTGAATCACGCGTATCAACAAATTCTCGGAACCCCAAGCTTTTTCGAGACCCACAATTCTCCACTCATGATCTATGATTTAACACTCGCAAATCAGTTTCGGTGTGTGTGTGCGCACTTGTGAGAAACATCCTTGACGCTATACTACAAGCTCTTCCCGTAAACGCGAAACTTGCTCGCAAGGTTGCAGAGAATTGCAGTTACTCCGCTTGCTCGATTACGAAGTTTAATTAGTTTCAGAAAAATTTATAAATAAACCCCAAACGAGGTATTTATAAACTTTGCGGCAACTTTGTTTCGTAAGATTGCAACGTACGCGTATTTCTGTAACATGTTAAATTCGGATACGAATAATCGAGAAAAAACTGAGATTGAAATAAAATTACGAGATTAAATTTGATCAAATTTGCAATTTTTCTTCACTTGTATCTAAAACGCGATAAAATTATGAAACTCACACACACGTTTTATTTTTAAACTTTCGAGCGTTGTTTTGAATGTTTGCATCGCATCAGGTGATCTCTTTTACTATCGGAATTTTGTTGCTCAAGATAAATATTTCTTTAAAAAAAAAAAAAAAACTCGATATGTTAAAGCGCTTTGCGCTCTTCTTCCGGAAACGTGCAGTACGCAAGTATGTTGTGTGTAGTTACGGAATCGTCTTATCAACCTGACTCTATAACCTATGCATCTTTTATATTGTGTCGCCTATCTCGCGCGCATTTCCGTATCGTTGCACTTTTGTTGTCGCACGTGTAATTCCCGGCGCGACCTTCGCCGGCGAGTTGTGCGGACCGACTCGCAGATGCGTGCAGGTGCCTTTTAATTTTTTTTTCCTATTTACGCGTCTTTCTCTCACCGTCGCATTACCACTCGTTAATTCCGCGACGGCCTTACCAACTTTGACTGTCACGTCGCGTCTGAGTGATGCTCGTTTCTCTCGACATTTACAACGTGTGCTCGTGCGCTCAATTGTTACATGACAGCTTTATCTCCCAATTGGCATTGTTCTTTATCGGTTGACGCGCGAATTTGACATGTAAAAACCACGCGAATTGCGTGATTTTTCGAAGAAACGTCGCGACGTTCGATTGGTTTAAGATTTTATTTCTTTTTTTTTTCTTCTTTGCTGTCAAATTTGTATAATTGGTTGATATCGTCGATGAAGTCGTGTGTGTTACGTCACGAAAGGAAAGTCATTCACGATGAAACAGGTTGCGCCGCGAGGTTACGTTACGTGTAATTCACAGAGAGAAAGAGAGAGAGAGAGAACTATAGCGATTTGTTCATCAATCATTTTGCAGCTGTCGTGCTCATCTCTAATATCTAGTTACTGCTTTATGATATCGTAATAGCGGTTGGGTCAAGGGGGGATTATCTTAACCTGATAGATGACGTTTCGCACGTTTTTTTTTTTTTATCGGGGAAGAAAAATTAGTATGGAAATTGCAAAACACAGGACTGCGCTCGTGCAAGAGACACTATATACATTGAGCGGAATTGTCGGATCGCTTGCCTCCCACAACCGATCAAAGGTCATCTATATAAACTCGATGTTGGATGAAAAGTTTATTTCGAGAGTTCATTGTAAATTTTTTTTTCGAAACTTTGTTCTTTATTTTAGAACCAGTTATTTCATTGACCCGCGGTAATGAACCGTAATCTTCGCGAACCGTAACTTTTTACATAACGCAACTTCCACAAGTAAAAATATTTAATTTATAAAATTGATCCAATCCGTGTCGGATATACGCGACAAAGTTTTGCAAGTTGGTCATTTTATAAAAAATGAGTTTTGAAATAAACGAAGCGGAATGTTTGCACGTTTTCAACATTCAAAACGAATAATATAATTGAACGTTTCAAAGAGGTGTTTATCTTATATTGTCGTGGCTCATTGGAAAACTGTTTGAAAGAGAAAGAGAGAGAGAAAAAAAAAGACTAGAGATATTTGTGTTTTCGCTATGTTTGAAACGCGATTGTGTGGGTTACAAAATGAATAGCTAATTACTTCGTTTATCTCATAGTCACGGTCGTAAAAAGAGCTACGATCGTTTGCGGTAAAAAAAAAAAAAAAATGCCTCGTGGTAATGTTATCGTTTGCGTCACAACATTTTCTCGTCAGCACGCGCGCACGGAGCGCAAACGCCGGGAACGGCTTTGAATGTCCTTTGTGTCCGTCGAACAGCTGGTAGCGCGCGCGCACGGTCGTCGAGATGTATGTCGGTGTATAAGTGTGTCTGTTGTTACTGCTATTACTACTACTATACCGCTGGTAATAGTAATACTGTTACGATTACCATCACTGGTACATTGCCGCGGCATTACTCATATATGTCGAACAATATCGTCGTAAATTAAAACACCTCTCATCCGTATTTCGAATAACGTCAATTACCGTCTCTCGCGATCCCTGTCACTTGGATTTAACGCGCTGCGACATTCCAATTACGATCTGGCTCTCGCGTGATATGATATTTCGTTGAAGGCTTTTTGTTAACACATTGTTCAAGCGTCGCGAAAACAGTTTCGATAAATCTCGAGAACGCGACAAAGTAGCGCAATTACAAAGTAGCCGAGGTTCACGCAGAACTTTTCGAGGGAACTTGCACCACCCTAGGAATTTTATTGTTCGTGTTTTTTGTACGTAACTTTGCACAAGGTAATCTTCGAGAGTTTCGACGATAGGAAATTTTATTAGACGAGACAACGAGATTGTTCTGAAACAAAACGTTTTGGCACAACGATATTAAATCTCGTTTTCACAAATCCGCGATCACACAATCGCGGTACGATCGCAGCGAGATATCTCGTCGCTATTAGTTTTTTTGTTTGCCCGTGATTTTTACGTTTCGGAGCGTATTATTTGAATGCTATTATAGTTGTAGAGCATGGGAGTCGAGGCCAATCGATGTCCGCAGCTCGATGAAATAAAGCCGAGTACAAAGAAGAAGGTAGAGGAAGATGCGGCGATAGTGGTGGTGGTGGCGTGGTGGTGGTGGTGATGATGGTGGTGGAGGCGAAGGTAAAGCGCGGCGGAGGGAAGAAAGGTTGTCCCTCGGTAGCAACCTTCGGCTTCAAGGGTACAGGGCCGTACGTCCCCCTTGAGGGTTTGCCTTCCCTCTTTCGTAATGGACGACGAATCCCTCGCAATTCAAAACTAACTCCCCGTTACAAAAGAAGCCAGACGAACAGCTCCCGTGAAAACCATCTTGTCCTTCGTGTTTTTTTTCCTTTCAACTGCGTTGAATCTTTTATTTCAAATCACAAAGAGCCAGTTTTGTAAAAACGTGTAAAAGTTTCTGAAGCTTGCCACTTGTACGATTTTTCTGCGAATTAAAATGCACAGGTAGATTTTTTGAGATTATTATTTATTTTCTTTTTCTAAAAGAGCGCGTGTATTTATATGGCAACGAGATATCTCCTCATCACGTCCGCGCATGAATTATTCCAGGGCCAATAAAATTTATCGCACCATTTACGTGCTAAATTTTTTTGCACTTGAACGATATATAGATTGCGTGTTTCCTCTACTACTTTAAATACTTTAAAATGCTGATACGCACAAAATGCTGTATGCCGACTTTTAATGACTTCTTTACATTACCAAAATAACGTGGACACAAAGAACGCGCAGAAGTTAATGTCGCAAAAAGTCAATATATCAGAGTATCAAGTTCGCAGAAAAGCTGCGTACGCAATTTTTTTTTACAGTGCGCGAGATCGAGCTTATCGAAGTTATCGCTGAGCAACTAAACGTTAAGCAAACAAACGCGTGGTATGTTCAATCAGAGGCCAAATTGGCCGCAAAGTTTAATAACTTCGCAATTTGCAATAACATCGAAACGCGTGACGCGTAAATTTTTTTTCATGAATGTTTCAAAAGAAAATGAACGCGCGAAGGAAAAACAAACGGTGCGGTTGTGTATTTACGTGTACATGTCTGCAGAGAAAGACTATTCATTGTAGTTAAATTATTTGAAAGAACGCATGGGGAAAAAGTATACATACAAAAAACAGAATATACATGTAAAAACGTTTACAGTCAGTACTTTAATGGGGGAAGAGGAATGAGAGAATGAGAAGCAAAAAAGAGAAAGGATAGACAGTCGAACTACTGTTAAACAACGATGAATAAGTAGCGATTATTAAATCGGAAGCGTGTCTAAAAGCATTTATATTCGTCGTGCATAAAGGGACAAACGCAAGGATATCTTTTGTAGGACTCCGAGCATCTTTCGCGGCTAATAAGACGGCCGTAAGGGCGCATCTGCAAGGAACGGACCTCGCAAATTGGCCGTGAGGCCCAAGGTCGTCCAGTATATCTCACGTACCGGGGCACTGGCCCCTGTTAGAAACGAGTCGGGTCCCGGGGAGCTTCCCTCCCTTTGCGAAGATCCTAAAGAAAAGCAGCAATCCTTCCTAGGCCCTAGAAGGACGAATGTCGCGCAGCTCAGGAAATCCTTTCATCTTCGCGTTCGCGAGTTTTTTTTTTTTTTTATCGTAAGTCCGCGCTCACGAATCTCATTGAAAAGTACGAACATTGCGGTAAACTACGAGATCATTTAGAGAGAGAGAGAGAAGATAAAAAAAGATTCAATTTTTAATTGTCTATTTAAATAAACGAAGTGTAGGAAAAAAATATTAAAAAAAAATTCTAGTAAGATAAAAATGTAAATAAATTAAAATGCACAGATAAACGAGAAATATTTATGTGTTTGCGAATTATCTATTTTAAAAGTTTGAATCTTACGCAATAAATTGCTTTTTTTTTTTTTTTTTTTTTTTTTTTTTTTTTTTTTTTTTTTTTTTTTGTTCAAACAAGATAACGTTTCATGTTTATACAATTTCGGTGACGTGCTCGACAAAAATTTTCTTTTAAACTACTTCTTTTTTACCGATCCGACTATAATATTCAATGATTTAGTTACTTATACATTCCGTAGCTACCGCGTTGAAATAAATCAATTTGCAAGGAAAATATCTTGCAATTTTATTATTTTGCTTCATTTTGTGCGTTATTTCACTTGTATGAAATGTGTGTTTCAAATCAAATATTTAAGCAGATATATTTCGTCCGAGCGAAGCGACGACGTTCTCGTCGACGTTCTTTGTACGAAAAGAGATCTCCATATACCTCTTATCGTAACCATGAACCTTGAATCGACGTTTGCACTGCGAGCGAAGTTGTGATGAATGCAAGTTGTGCGGTAATGTTATACACGTCGGGAACGGTGTAAACTAAAACCACGACTAAAATATTCAAGGATGGGAATGGATTTAAAGATTATTTATATAAAAAAAAAATGCAAATTTTATATACTATATTCAACGTGTGACGTGTGTGGATTTTAATATCAGTATGGAATATTATGCGCTTTCATTTTGTTTTCTTTCTTTTTTTCCTCTTTATTTATTTTTATCTTTGTGTCTCGTTTTTCTTTGTGTTTAGAAAATCGCTCAGTTGCGAACTCGTTTACTCGCCAATTATTCATTTGTTTTCGCTCACGATAAAAAAAAACGAAACTACGTCATTCGTGCGTAAGTATATCGTGCAGAAATGTGATGACATATACGCTTGAAGAAAGATTCACCGCGGCTGACAAAAATAATAAACACGTATCTCTCGTCACTCTCTTACCAATTCTTCTCAAACAAGCAAGTTGATTCACGATATGACACCATTATTTAGAAACTCGATAGTTCTGCGCGCGCTGTAAGATGTTGCGATTTCTTATTGCTACATGTTAATCTTCGTCCTTCACACCTGTTTTTATCTGTCTTCTCTCTCCTCCGTTATTACGTAATTGTTTGATGAGCCGAACGAAGTTTAGCACTTCTCGATCGCTCACGATTCGAGAGCAAAAGTTTATCATGATAACGCAACACACACACACACACGCGCGCGCGCGCGATAATATATTGTCGATATCTTACCGAGAATTTGGGAGAAGACCATAGTTCAAACAAGAAACTGCGTAACGAGAGCAAACATTTTCCTGTTGTTGCACCGCGAAAGAGATGTGGAAATCTCTCGGTTTTATTTACGTTCAAACAAATCTCTTTCGGGATTTTGCGTAACAGAAGCTTCTTCCAATCCAAGGCGGTTTATGAACCGCCAAGTGTTTAATCTTCATAAAATGGCGACGGTAGTTCAAAAGTGTCGCCTCATATCAAATCGAGAGATATGCGAAGCTTCAGCAACGTGTCTCGCACACACGGGCGTGGATGTTTCTTCTATCACTTTCTCACGAAAACGTGCATGGGAGGGGGGCAACCGTTTCCTCCCCACACATCTTTTCCTCCCCATTCTTTCGCGTTGTTTCCGCGCGTTACGGCATATCCACGTTGCTTGCATAGATCAAGCAGCTTGTTTACCGTGGCTGCAGCAGCCGGCTGCGAGGCCCAAGGCTGGGTTGGACTGGTTCCCGAGAGAGAGCAAACGGCTCGAACCATCATCATCCATCCCCTCGTCTTCTTCGCCGAGCGAGCGAGCGAGCGAGCGAGCGCGAGCTGAACGATCGCGCTTGTCCTCGCGAGCGACAAGTTGGCGCGTGCAAAACGCGAAGGCGAGTCGCGGCGCCCTTGAGGAAAGTCAGCCTTTGTCTTATCACACACTCGGCTTACGCCAAGCAGCGTCAGCCTTGACTTCGCCCCCTCTTTTTCTTCGGCCGCCTTCGTCTATACTGACTTTCCTGCGAAAATCGACCGACGGAAAGGGCGAGCGGCTTCTTCCACTTTTCTTCTCTCTCCACTTCCCTTTGTTTGGTCAAGGGCCTTCCCTCCCCTCCTCCCTAGTCTCAGAGTGACAATGCGTTTTTTTTTTTTTTTTTTTTTAACTGGGGCAACGGTGAAAGAAACTGCGATGTTCGAGTTAGATTCGAAGATGATCGATCAGATTAGATGGACTTGTTTAGTTTTTTTTATTAGCTGTTACGGTTTTATGACGCTGTCATTTACGTCTGTGATTATTTTAGTATTTGCTACAAGTTTTACGAATCACGTCTGGCACGTATACGTCGTATTTATATCAAACGTGCGAAATAATACAAATATTGCGTATCGCACTTAATTCTTGATAAAAAAAAATTGAAGTACATATTCGGAATACAATAACAGGAAAAGAGGGTACAAAGGGTAAGACAAATACGAGAGAATCGCTTATGTAAATAAATCGACGGAAAAGCACGTAACGCACACAGCGAAAAGGAAAACGTCAAATATGCTATGTAATCAAGTATCAAGGTTGTGTATTATTGTTGTCAGTATATACGCCAAGGTCCTGGCTTACGAACGTCACTAGCCACACGTGTCGGCTAGAGGAAGCGCCGCATTCGGATGCCGGAATTTGCTCCTTAAATAACGAACGTCAGAACACATCTGTCTGCAATAACAATGAACTCGTATATACGTTTTCTTAAATGTCGTACAATATGAATTTGTTGCGTTATATAATTTTATACAACTTTTCTACGCGCCAATTATTTATTACACGACGCGACTTCGCGCAATTATCGCGAAAAATTGCGTAAAATTGACCTTTTTTTCGAGATCATATTTATTTTTACGTAAGTTTCCATTCTCGCGGTGAGTTTTGATCACACAAACGCCGCGCCAATATACGATTGTTTCCGTCGGTTATTATCGCGCACGTATATTTGCGGCAACGCAACACACGCGCGTAATCGCGATAATCGTAAAGGCGGCGATATTTTTATACACGTGCGCGCTACGTGGTTGCACTCGGTCGCCTCCGCGACCTTCCGTTCTTGACATTGAAACTTCCTTTTTTTTTTCCATCGCGTTTTTTCCGCGAGCGCGCGTCGCGTCGTCGTCGACTGACGCGCGCGCGTTGCCTGCCCACCTACCTACGACCGGTCTTACGAAACGACCGGATGAATCAGATACATGGAAATAAACGTACCTAATTATGCGTCGGCGAACGCACAGATACGGGAAACGGGTGCGGTCTATTTAAATTCGAGCGTGACGAGACGATGAGCGAGAAGGAAAACGCGCGCGAGATTCGATTGCGCGAATTCTTTCGCGGCGTTCGCGTCCTTGTGTCATTAGACTTAGCGTCAAAAAGCGATATTTTCGTCGAAAACCGCAACCTCACCTTCGACGCTTGTATATCGTCGCGTCAACCTTCGTGTGTCGTCCTTATCGGCGATTACATAGCAACCAGTTCAATTACGTTCATTAGCGGTTGAAAAACACGTCGCGTCGTCGTTCGGGGAGGAATATCGTTGCGAAATTGAAAGGGATATATATATATATATAAATGAAATGATAACGTGCGTGTGGATGTGTTGTTCTCTGACCGACAAATTGAAAATACGGATGAAATGACGAATTGATAAATTGAGCGTAATTGAATCGGCGGATAGATATTGTTTTGTTGAGAGAGATCAATTTTCGCGCGTTACAGATAAAACGCGCGCGGAAAATAATTCAAAGCGCCAAATATACGCGCTTCTTTAATTTTTGCGGATATGAAAAACAAAAAAAGTGTTTGTGCGTCGAAGTGTAGCGTAAAAATTGCGTGGCGCGATTTGGCAAGAAGCAGCCGAATCCGCGCGCAATATCAAACTCAGTCGCTATAATTACGTGATTTCGACGCGCGCGCTACAGACAGTTTTCACCTAACTTCCTCGTTTTCACCGGCGAGCTTGTGCCGGGGCTCCGTTCTACTTTCCCCTGAACTCTCGAAGCCCCGGAGGTCCACGCCTGCGCAAGCTTCGTCAACCACCGAGTGCTCGAATGTTTCGATCGCTCGAAACAAAGAGATGCCGATCTAGAGTCTCCGTTCGCGTTTCTTCCCGACCTCTTTTTTCTCAACAAAATTGTCTTTTTTTTTTTTTTTTAAA
The DNA here is from genome assembly GCA_014825455.1 of Pseudomyrmex pallidus. Taxonomy (NCBI): domain Eukaryota; kingdom Metazoa; phylum Arthropoda; class Insecta; order Hymenoptera; family Formicidae; genus Pseudomyrmex; species Pseudomyrmex pallidus. The sequence continues at coordinate 21,388 of QVNV01008445.1, forward strand.
CGCCGCAAGCAAATAAATAAATTGTAAGACGATGTATCAAATCTGTTCTATCGCTTTTTAAAGAACTGCATCAGTTTCATTTGTGATGATATTTAAGTAGACTGTCCAGTATTTTTATTTTGAACTAATTAATTTTTGTAGAACGCTTTTACACAAAATAATTTGCCATAATTATTAAAATCTATTTCAAAAAGAAATTCTTGATTTTACCAATGATTTCTCTCTTTCGCCAGTCTCAAATATATAGTTTTGTTCGACATCTACGCTCCAAATGTTTTCTCATCGACGGAAACGTCGTTTCGCTTGTACTTTCTAACGGCCTAGCCGCGATTGCTTTCTCACTAAACGGAGCGGCGGTGGCGGCGGCGGCGTTACGATAAAATCGTTTGTCTCTTTCTCTCGAATAAAACGAGACTGCTCCTCCATTTGCGCGGTCTAGCAATGCCTACGGCTGTGTGGTATCTAGCGCAAAAACTACGTGGGAGTATATATAAGCGTTGGAAGTGAAAGTTATGGCACCGAACGAACGAAACGGCGAACGCGATCCGCTCACAAAAGTACCGGGCGCGATGCAATTCTCTCTCTCTCTCTCTCTCTCTCTCTCTCTCTCTCTCTCTCTCTCTCTCTCTCGCGCTCGCGCGCGCGCGAAACCGCGGAGAAATTCGCCAAACGAAAGTATCTCCGCGTCCGCAAAAAAAGAAAAAAAAAACGAGAATACTAACGATATACGTATACATATTAATAATACGCTAACGCGATCGGCAATTCGATTCGGTTTAAAAGTTTTTTTTTAATTAATCGAAGCAGAAGACGCAGCTGCTCTTTTCCCGCGCGAGATCTGCACTTTCTCCGCGACGCGAATCTTCTTCTTCTGCTCGTGTAACATCATCGTGTAATAAATATAGTCTTTGTTTACTCAATAAAAGCTAAATATCCGTTACCAAGTTTTAAATCGGTATTTCTCACTCTCGTTAATAAATTTTATTGCACTCGAGAGAGACGTTGGTTTATTTTATACGGCAATTATTTCTACTCCTTTTTTTTCCCTATTCGGTTTTATTGTTCGTTATTTTCTTTCAAAGTGTCTTGTTTTTTTATTCGTCAGTAAATTGCTTCCGTTATTATCGAACACGCTGTTTTAAAAGCGAGTTTCTCGCTTTAAATGATAACCTACCTTCGGTGCCGTGCCGCGAATCTCGAGACGCAAACTCGACGGAGAGTTCGTTCGATTTATTTTCTGTTTCCTGGTTGGTCGAGTACGCCGCGGTGACCCGATCTGGCCGTCCGATGAACCTGCGGGGCTAACGTACTTGACTCGCCTTCCGAAGCGGTTCCGTACTTGGCACCGCGCACGTGAGCACCATCGCATGTCCTGCATACTCTCCTTCCTTCAGCCTTGTTTTTCCTCTCTCTCTCTCCCCGCTCCTCGTCTTTTGTTCTTTTCCTTCTCCTTCTGTGTCTTCTTTTCTCCTACCACTCGACAACGCGATATACACAATGCCGCCGCTCGATAGTAGGATCTATCGCGATCGATCGACCGTCGATGATGACCTTACCTTTCGAAGGGGATCCATTACTTTCAAGTAGCTCAATTAGCAGCGATCGAGAGAGAGAGAGAGAGACGCGTTTAAAAGGGGTTTCGTCATCGTGAGAATGAGATGACGTGTTTGTGTTACGTACAGGAAATACACGATTTATAACGAATACAAGCGCGTGCTGAAGTCTTGAATTCTTCATTATATTATATACTGTATTTAAAAAACGATATTTGATAATTTAGAGATTCGAAGAAAATCCATTTATATTTTACGTGTCAAATTAAAGTTTGCGGAGAATTTCATTTTATCGACATTACAATTATACCCGTTTCGCCCTGTCGAACGCAGAGCACCGCGTCGTCAGTACGTATACGTCATTACGCTAATTCAATGAGCCCGTCTGTCCCATCGCGTCCAGAAATATAGAGAGGTCGACGACCTACTCCTCTGACGTAACACGAACACGCGCACACACACACACTATTAGCAACTTTCCGAGCGAGTAATAGCGCGTGTATATATGTGTATTATATATATGTGCGCGCACACGGCGGGATGACTCAAAACTCGTCGTCCCCCGTATGCCACCCTCCCGTAATGTTTCACCCGAATTAACAGGACGATTCTTTCTTTTTTTTTGTTGCAGACTTGCGGTGAGCGACTGTGCGCCTCAGACGTCGCGGGTCAGCTCGAACTTGCTCAGCAGCAGTAGTATGGCGGTGAGCCGCGTCCCGAGCCCGCCGCCACCGGAAGTGAACACCCCCGTAGCCGAGAACTGGTGTTACACGCAGGTACGTTTCGCGCGGGGTAGTTCGTTGTTCCCCGGATCGCTGTGCGGCTCTCTCTCTCTCTGCGGGGCTGCTGGCGATCGATGCAACGCTGCCAAAATTCATCCGGATTTCGCCACGAATGGCGGAAACGAGGAGTAGAGGGTGATAATTAGAAAACCGAGTGTAAAACCGAGCGATAATCTTACAAATATTATTTAAAAAACAAAAAGAAATGAGAAATCAAATACACGTTTTATTGCACGCGAATGTTGGACATTACTAGTTGAATCTGTTAATTTTTGCAGAAAGACATATGCGATTTTGCGCTTGTTTGAGTAAACCGTAGTGTTCTTTCAGACGCTCTGTGATCTCGACTGTTGTTTTTTTTTTTTTTTGTTTTTTAACGGATTCCGAGAGACATTGCGTATTCGCAGACATTTATTTTTCTCAAATTCGAAATAAACTGAAGATTGAAGACTGAAATTCGTTCAACATGGAAATTCACAAGATGCTCGAAGAAATTAAACGCGTTCCCCGTTCTTCTTAATAGGGGGGACTTAAAGTTGGCTATGGGAAGCGAGCTCTTCGATTACTTCCGCGATCTCTCAGGTCGTCTGGAGTTTAATTGCCGGGCGTATCCTGTAGACTAGTAGTATATATTTCGCGATGGAACGAAGAGACAGGTTCGCGTGGAAGAGACGCGAAGAATCGTCGTCGTTGTCGTCGTCGTCGTCGTCGTCATCAGTGCGCTACGCGCGTGTGAGAGCACGCACTCCTGGCGCTCTCATTCTATTTTTACAGCGCTCGTCCCCCTCGCACGATGTGAACGACCTGCAACTAGATATCTCTCGTCGCTCCTTCTCGTCCTCCTATCGCTCTCTCTCTCTCTCTCTCTCTCTCTCTCTCTCTCTCTCTCTCTCTCTCTCTCTCTCCGTTCCGTGATTTTCGCTGAAAATTCGTCGCCCTCCTCTTTTCCTCTTTTCGTCTGCCGTGGTTATTTCCGGTTTTGCGCGCGATCGGCTTGCGCGCGCCGATGACGCGTATAGGTACCTACTACATTCGAACGATCGTAATAATGAAGTTACACGCGATTCGCGATTACGTCCCCGCGTCCTCGAATGCTCTGAATGCGCTTGGATAAATAGATAGAGGTTTATCAGCTCGGGACGAATTCTCTTTCCCTTCTCTCGTAGGAGAGCTCGCTTGTCAGAGAGATTTGTAACAATGAACGATATTGTTCGTTGATGACGCGGCGGCGGGACGAAATGGGGGGATGGAGAAATAAAATAACGAAGCGTGTGTAATAATAGCACAGCGCAAAAAATTTTAAATATAACAATATTTACCACGTTAACATTGATGCGAGTTTGCGCGTTTTTTTTCGTAAAGGTATTTTTTCCACTTTGTTTTTTCAATTATTGGGATATATACGCGTACGTGATATTGGATTTTGAAAGAGAAATCTAGTGAAATTAAGACTGTCCTCGGGAAAAAAAAAGACATTTTCAGAGGTCGTTACTGAGAGCCCCGATGGTTTCTCTCGAGAACGTACATATATATATTATACACATATAACATATATATATATATATATATATATATATATATATATATATATAACTTTCCTGTTCTAATTTCAACAGAAGAGAACCGTGGACACGTTGCATTCGCTTTCGCGAGTTGCGCAAGAGCGGCTGTTGAGTCTTACGATATACGCGTTCGCGCGTGGAGACCCGGGCTTTGGAATCGATGGAACAGCACGTTGAGAGTGCGTTCCCGTCGTCGATGATTCGGCCGGGCCGTGCGCTCGCCTATAAATCGAAAGTCAATTCGTGCTCCAGTTAACTTTCGTAATGCGCGACACCGATTTCGCTCCGCGTCGGCTATTCGCGCGCGCGTTCGCCTCGCAATTCGCTTCGCAACACATCGCATATCATCTGTGTGTGTGTGTGTGTGCAATCTCTCCGCGGTCGATTTATCGGTCATACCTCGCGGTGTGACAAGCGCGCGATTGTATCGCGAATGTGTGCAATAATAGTCGCGTCCTCGATTTTGTCCAGAAATTCGTGAATTACAAGACGCTAAAAAAAAAGTTCTCTTCTTTTTCGCGTTTCTTTGTCGTCGGCTCATTGAAAAAAACTGCATCGGTTTAAACGTTTTATGTATGAGACCTCGAACGTTATTGCAAATCCAACGGAATATATTCCGGAGTTCAAGGTTGACAGTTACGAAACCGATTATGTCATTGGTTGACATTTTCTGGTATTTAACGTTGTTATTTCTTCGTGGCGTGTTTTCGGCCACTTATTCACACACGCAAACGCGTGAGGAGGCGTGAATGTAGTTTCGCACATTGTTGCCCGAGGTCGTTGCGGGATCACTTGATAATCCAAGGTTGGAATCCAAGGATTGAACTCCAAGGATTTCGCACAGAATTATGTATACTTACGTAGAAGGTTTCAGAGAGAGATTAAGAAGTATAATATTTCAATACTGCTGTCAGATCTTTTAAAAAATTTAACCAACTTTCATTGATAAGCCAACAGAAGGCATTATTTATTCGTGTTTTTCGAATATTTCATAAAAGCATTTGCAAGTCAATAAAAAAGTAAAACATTGTATAATCAATGGAATCTTCTTCACATACAACATTTTTTGCTTATAAATGGTTGGTTTTGTTTTTACAATTAAATTGAATATTTAAAACTAGTAATCAATTTCTACGGTAGTAGAAGAGAGCCGTTTGCTGGATGTTGTGCAGATAAATATATTTTTTAAATATATTTATATTTTTAAGAGTTTAAATTCTTACACATTATTTTTGAATTGAATTTTCCAATTCTTAAAATCCATATAGGATGCTAGGATTTGCATCACATATATGAGAATACCCATTTTTTTTTTTCAGTTACTTTGAAAATTATTTTGCAAAAAATTTAATATTTAATTATAATTATAATTAATCAACGATAGAATTTTTTTCAAGAAGTAAAATACGTAGTTTTAATTTACACGCTATTTATTTCTATATTATTTTACTATAGAGAATAATTTATTTGTTTTCATTAGATTGTTAATTTTAAAATTTCTTCATGACAGCTTTTCAGTTTATTAAATAACGTATTCTTCTCATCTAAATTCAAATATTTATAAACATATAAACAATTCAATTTAACGCTAAAAGATTTATCCACACAAATCACTTTATAATAGACAAAGAACTACACGCGGAGAGCGTCTAATAAGAAACGCTTACATAGTAGGAAGTAGAATGTCTTCGCAAGACAACCTCGCGGCGGTCGTTCATCTCCGCGACCTAGGCAGCGAATCCGCGCATATATAAATTCACGATGATCTTCGTCCGAAGAGGAGCGATCGTTTACCTCTAAAAGGCGGCGATCGCGCACCGTGTCCAGAAGGACTGTTCTTGACCGGAAGTATCAACCCGGCTCAGTGTCGGTCCGCTCGTTGGCGCTTGAACCCCGCGTTGAACACGCGTTCCTACGCCGCCGCCGCCGCTCCCGTAAACGGGCACGGGTGATTCAAGGCCGATCGCCGACGACGACCGCCGGCGTGAGCGGGTTGAACGACTCCTAGGGGCGTCGACCGGATTGCCTCCTCCGCCGCCGCGTTCCTCCTCCGCGTCCGCTCCACCTGGTGGCGGCGATTCGCGCGCCGACTCGCTACGCGGAACACCCGGGAGAAAGAGACGATGAACCCTTTGCGACCTCTCTTCTCTCGAACGCGCATCGCCGTACAACGAACGTCGCTTCCGCTCGCTGAGACCACGAGCGGGATAGCTCGCGCGAGATGTTCCGCTCTCGCTCGGTCGAGCGGAATTACGAACGCTCCGCGTGCAAATTTAATTCCGCGCCGTGTTTTCTCGGAACATCCGGAATACGCAACGCGTTATTAATTTGTCTGAAAGTCTCCTGAGGTTTCCTGGAGTTTCCCCCTCCCCCCTCCCCACGAGAAAGTCGATATTCTTTGAATTTTACATACGAGATGTATTGTGTAATTTAACTTCATATTGTGGTTTTATCGGAGGACAAAATCGAAATACAATGTATGTCTCTCAAACAAAGAATTAGTTTAAGTACATCTACAAATAACTGTATACGGGCACATGTAAACAACAAAAAATACGTGCGTGTCATTTTCGGAAAAATTTTGATCTGACGATCTATCGGTTCGATTAATGATTCCGGAAAAAACAGATAAATTATATATAAATACGACGCTGTTTAAGGAGTAATTAACGTGCGCTTTTCGTATAATGTCACATCGTTTTATTGGAAAATGCTTCAATAACATATTATGAACGATTAAAGCGGCAAATAATTAGATTCGACGTTCTCTTCCTTTTTCCACTGTCGCGCGCGCGCGGGTAAATAATTTCTCATATGAGTCACATATTGGTTTCATCGTCACGTTTTATCGGTTTGGCCGTAGGGACAATATATATGTATGCGCGTGTGCATCCGCGTATGTCGAGGTTCGTGATGAACGAAGAAAAGTCTAGCACGTTGGCACGTTACCAACGCGTAGGATTACGTCGGCGGTGGAACGAACGAAATTAACCCGAGAAAATAATACTCTTCCCCGCCGGTCGCGTTCGAAGTTTCCGCCGTGCGGAGTATACCGCGACTAATTTGGCTAACAAACGAACCAGAAATTGATCGTAACGCTTTGAAATCCGCCTCGGAAACTCTTAAGCAATTAGTCTTGCTGCGAATCAATTAAAATTAAAGTACTAGGAGAGTTTTACTTTTTTTTTCTTTTTTTTACCGCACACATCTCCAGGTATCTTACATGTATGTTATTTGAATTTTTTTCTACATTTTGAAGTTCCGTACGTACGTTTAGAGACCAACATGTTTCAAATAATGTATTAAAAAGTATTTCAAAAATCATTAACGAAAACTAATTTTAAGATAAATAATTTCTTTCTCATAAAAAAAATTAATTGCAAGTTTTTAATTTGATATAAACGTTTGGTGAATTGTGCGGTATCACAAAAATGTTCTTTTTTTTTGCAAATAAGAAACGCGATATCGGTGCAATTTTTTTCAGGAGAATTTTGCTGGCTATTTAAAGAAATTACGCGCGCATTATGTGTCTTTTCCGTCTTCGTATCTTCAATTTGCTTAGAAACTGGCGATCGGATTCTCCTTCTCCTCGAGTTCTCGATAACATCGCGCAAGGTTCTCTTCTCTTCCGTCGTCGTTTTTGCAAAGAAACCTGGCCTGGGCGAGCGAATAACGTCGTGTAAGCCGTAAGAAGTAACTGGCCACGGAAGAGATTACAGTACAAGCGTGCGTTGAACTCTCTCTCTCTCTCTTTCTCTCGCGGTTGAGATAGCCACCTCCTTCCTGTTTCTCGGTGCGATGCGAATGTCGACCTCAAGCTTCCGATCCGCGAAGGTCACGCCGAGGTAAGGATCATCGAACCCGTAGCCGGCGTCCGGCATAAAAGCGCGCGCGGATATAATACCCACGATCGGGAAAACAAAAGTCCTTGATGCGCGCGCGAGCGCGTGTCGTCGTTCATTAATTCAAGAACCGCTTTAAGCATTTCTCCGATAACAAATGTTCCCCTCCCTCCTTCTGTGGAATTTTTTTTAAGAGAGATAAGAACTCTCGATTCATCACGAAACAAAACAAAAGTTTCTTTTTTTTCTGTCCCTCGCAACTGTGTGTGTTTATTGTTTCACGTCCGAACTCGGAATTTGTATTCGAGAAATACCCACTTATCTGCTCGTTTGCGCGTTATACCGAGCAAAAAAAAAAAAAAAAAAAAAAAAAGGTTCGAATCGCAATTTCAAATTTGCCGAATATTTCACAATTGTTTTTTCTCGCAAAAGGACGCGAGAGATTTTACTGCAAAAATTGTCAAAAAAATCGAGGAACCATCAAAGGAGAACAACACCGCGTTTACAAAGCCGCGATCGTTGAAAAGAGTGAACTTTCACTTTGCACTCTCTCAGAGAGGCGGAGGTATATCTCACGGACGTTTCTCACGCTTTCCTTTGTACCCGTCCCTTTGCTCTCTACGGGTAATAGGTTAATACTCCGAAGAGAGAGAGAGAGAGAGAGAGAGTGAGAGAAGGAGAGGTTCCTCGTGCAACTTATATCCGCGTCATTCATTGCAAGCTAAACGCAAGAAGTCTCGAAGTTTTCGAGTGTATCTATCGAGAGCAAAAAAACACATACAAGCGTATCCGAAATAAAAAGTTTAATGACGATAGAAATCGGAACTTTGAAGTGCGCGCATCTCCGCAGTTCTGATTCTTTTTGTTTATTCGTACATAGATCGAACTCGAATGTACAAGAGTGAGAGAGAGAAAGAAAGAAAGAGATGAGCAACCTGTTCGACTCGTTCTGCCACTTGCAATAAAAAGAAATGTTTTCAGTGTATATCTACTTGTAGTGAAAAAAAATTGTCTTTTATAACACACCGGTGCATGCACGGCGTTTTTTCTCGCAACGCATGATACGTTGGCGGCTTTGTCGCCAATACAAGAGAGGAACCCTATACGCAAAGCTCACATCAATGCGGAATACTAGAACGGAATAGATTTGGCCGCGGGCTACCGTTCGTTCGCCAAGGTCGTACGCACGGCGCTGACGTCAGAGATCATTGACTTCTTCGGGGTCTCGACCTTCTTGTTTCCTTTTTCTATCATCGCCGTTTTATCTTCTATCGCGTTTGTTTGAGAGAATCTTCTAACCCGGATAATTTTATCTGGCCGTGTTTTAATCTATCGGTCAAACCGAAGAAACCGTCAGCGATATTCTCCCGCCCAACTGGGACTTTTTCTCGTTTTGTGGCGCGCAATCGTGACACAAAACTGGAATTGACGGAATCTGATTAGTCCCCAATCAACACATTCGCGATCAAATCGATGCGTAATTTAATGCAAATGTTGTCAGGAGAAAAAAAAACGTTTGTTACGTGTGTCGAGACACCGTTACTGAACGATAGGAGAAAAATGCTTGTCCTTCGAAACAACAAAAGTCACGCCTCTACCGTTAAAGCTGTTTCTTTAAAAGAGAGAATTGCGCAAGAAGATCAGTTCAGTTCGATCCTGAGTCTCTCTCTCTCTCTCTCTTGCTCTTACTCTTTCTTTTTCTTTTTCTTTTTTTTTCTTTCTTTTCCTTCGTGTTTCTTTCCGCGCTACCATGCGCGCGGGTTACTTGTAGTACTTCGCTTTCAAGGTCGATTTCCGTGTAATTGAAGGAACTTTGTGTCGAGAATGCTTTTTTGCTCCAAGTTTACGTACGAAAAAAACGTCCGTTCGTAATAAATCAACGTTGCTCTCGAAAACCGACCAAAGGTTTTCGAATAAGCTTTGTGTATCGACGATATTTGCGGTTTTGCACACAATAAAATTAAAAAAATAATAATATTACTTGAATACATGAGATCGAAACAAACAACTCCGTAATCACGAAAGAGCGATTAGATATCTAGAATGTGATTTAACCGCGATGATAGACGTTTACTATGCACGCTGATAATTTTTAATAGCCGGATGTTCTCTCTCTCTTTCCCTCTCTTTTCAGAAGTTTCAAGTGAAACTATACGACTATACTCAGCTGACGTTATATTCGAGCGCAAAGAGATTGTCTTATCATAATTTAATTATAATTGATAATAAAAGAGAGAGAGAAAATAATTCTTACCAAAGACAACGATGTAGTGCGAGAGCAAGCAGCGATTCTTGTTCGAAAGCTTGCAACTGTTAGCATGGAAAGTCGTTGCGAAGTAAGCTCAATTTTATTGTGATATATTTTTCAACTGCGTTCAACATCGCAGCTGACAAAAAAGAGAAATTGATTGATAATGATTTTTTTTTGTTTTAAGCTGACGCCCCCACGAAGACGTCGGCCGTGAACGTTTTCGCGCGGTCCTCTTTTAGCAGTAGTTAGATTAAGCTAGTTCGCCATCGGAATATATTCTGATGTGGTTGTCGCATTTGAAGGTTTTGTCTGCACAGGTGAAGGTGGTCAAGTTCAGCTACATGTGGACGATAAATAACTTCAGCTTTTGTCGCGAGGAAATGGGGGAGGTTCTCAAGTCATCCACGTTCTCAGCTGGGGCCAACGACAAGCTGAAATGGTAAGATGACGACTGAATCTCGTCAACGACGAGCCGAGAGATAATCGCAGTAAGAAGCGTGTTTCTCTGCGAGTATGTGTACAAGGAACAAAAAAAAAAGAGAGAGAAAGATTGTTTTAAGATTCTTTGCATTGCATACGAACCGAAGAACGAGATAACGCGTACGCGTTGAAAAGTGACTACGTCATCGGTTGTCGAATCGTGCGACGGCAATTAGCGGAAGCGTTTGCATCTATTGACACTTCGTTCAAACGCTAAGTGGAGACGAGCTCGTCTCGGGAATTTACAATTTTCAAAATGACGATAATCCATAATTCATAAAAAAAGTTTCCTTGCAAAGCGCTATTTATACAAAATTATTATTTTCTGCGTCACGAGAATATGTGACGTATCAGTTTTAATCTGCGCTGCTGTGCGAACAAGTTTAACACATTTCATGTGGAACAGGAAAGTCGTTCTCGAAAGAACGACTTTTAAAATCTAAAATAAATTGTGAGAGTGACGTGCCACATTGTGTCGCTCCGACCGCGCGTGTCACATTTCCGACTTATTATTATTTTCTTGCGTTTACGTCGGCGTGACACATAGTATAATGCCTTCTAAGCGACGAGATACCGAAATACCGAATCAATTTTTAAATTAAAAAAATCCGAAAAGAAAATTGAAAAAAAAATTGACTATTACGGTTCTTCGAAAGTAAGAAAAAAGCGTCTTAGTGAGTGACAAGTAGTCGTGTCAATTGATGCGATAATTGCTTTCTAGGTGCCTGAGAGTGAATCCTAAGGGTCTGGACGAGGAGAGTAAAGACTACCTGTCGCTGTATCTCCTTCTTGTTTCATGCAACAAATCCGAAGTCAGAGCAAAGTTCAAATTTTCTATTCTTAATGCCAAAAGAGAAGAAACCAAAGCAATGGGTAAGTTGCGGCTAACGTTGCGTATGCAATTTTAAAAATGCGTCGTTGTTGTATCATGTGCGAATGCAATGCAGGGTATTTTAAAGACTTTCGTTGACTGTCGCGACGCACAACGATCTCTAACGACGACGAGAGAGCCTTTTAATAAAGTAACATAGATGACATTTAAAAAAGTAATGTAATTTGTTTTTAAACGAAATCTTATTTGTACTTGCAGAAAGTCAACGTGCTTATAGGTTCGTCCAGGGTAAAGATTGGGGTTTTAAGAAATTTATCAGGAGAGACTTTCTCCTGGATGAAGCCAATGGACTGCTACCCGACGATAAACTCACGATATTTTGTGAGGTACATACCTTTGTATGTCGTTTGTTATATTTATTCTCGCGAGTTATGATTGTTTTTCTGAACAACATTTCCAATTTCATTATCTCCTCAGGTTAGCGTAGTGGCAGATAGCGTCAACATTTCCGGACAGAGTAATACGATACAATTTAAAGTGCCGGAATGTCGATTACCCGATGATCTCGGATTGCTGTTCGAGAACCAAAAATTTAGTGATGTTACACTGACTGTGTCTGGAAGAGAGTTTCAAGCGCACAAAGCAATTCTTGCAGGTGAGGACTCATAAAAAATAATAAGAATTTTTTTTTGAGATAAGATCTGACTAGAATTACACACGTCTTGCGAAAAAGTTAAATTTGCAATTATGAATTTTTTATAAACGATTATAAATTGCAGCAAGAAGTCCCGTTTTCTCGGCGATGTTCGAGCACGAAATGGAAGAGAGAAAACAAAATCGTGTGGACATCACCGACGTCGACCACGAAGTATTAAGAGAAATGTTGCGATTTATCTATACCGGTAAAGCAGCAAATCTTGAAAAAATGGCAGACGATTTGTTAGCCGCTGCGGACAAATATGCGTTGGAAAGGCTGAAGGTAATGTGCGAAGAAGCGCTTTGCACAAGTTTAGCAATTGAGAACGCGGCCGACATTCTTATCCTTGCCGATCTCCATAGCGCTGATCAGTTGAAGGCGCAAGCGATAGACTTCATTAATACGTAAGTTTTCGCAGCAGAGAGAACAAAGACATTGTGTGATAATAAATATATCGGCTCGTTTGCTTGGAAGATAATTTTGCTCTCTTGATGATCAAAATTATATTCTTTGACTGTGCGAGTGAAAATGATGGTAACGCGCAATCTAATTAAACTCGTAATTCGTTCGCAGGCATGCAACGGATGTAATGGACACTATGGGTTTTAAATCTATGGTAAATTCCCATCCACACCTAATAGCGGAAGCTTTTCGGGCATTGGCGACTCAACAAATCCCACCGATCGGACAGCCTAGGAAACGGGTCAAACAAAGCTGAAAACAGTCACCGTTAATCCCGGGCATGACATCCACATCGCCTCCGCCAATTTTGCATCCCTCTTGAACTTTTGTGTACAGTGATATAACGAAATATAGTAGTGCTAAATAAATGTTTCCTAGTGCGCCACCCTCTGGTCTAAGAAAAAAAACATATGGAACCGAAGTGAGAGAGAATCGACCAAGTGACAACTTTCTTGGTTGATAATGTCCAGTGATCGACGGCAAAAAGGAGAAGGAAGAAGAGGAGAAGGAAGAGAAGAAGACAAAAATGATGAAGAAGAAGAGAAAGAAGAACCGTCTGTCCGTCCGTCCGGTCGGTCGAGGGCGAGTTTAAAAGAGCGTTTTCACACACATGCCCCCAGACTCTTGTGTTCAAGTGAGTGTCAGTAGTAAAGAGAATTCGGCGTGACGCAATCACCATCAGCGTTTCATCTCCGCACGTCGAAGAGGAGAGGAACGAGACGCTCAAAAGTAACTACACCTACACATCCCAATACATTCAAGTAAAACACAGAAACTGTTACTTCTTGAGCGGCCTGTGCACGTGAGTCGGTTCATCGCAGCATCATTGGGCAACGTTGCTCGTTTTCTTCAAAATGCCAATTATATCGATGCCAATTGATCAGTTCTCGGTGATATTGTAGAAAATACCACATCAAGTTAAAACGTCGTCACCATCATGAATTCTTGTTTTATGTTTCTCTGTCATTGAACAAAAAAACAAAAAAAAAAAAAAAAAAAAAAAAAAAAAAAAAAAAAAAAAAAAAAAAAAAAAAAAAAAAAAAAACGTTGATAAACACCGAATACATAGCCAGAGAGGACCAAGAAGAGGCGAGGAACTTTTCTCCACGTGACTCGCCGTCGCGATCGTCGCAAAACAACAGCAAAGCGCGATGCACGAAGGAAGTTGTGATAGACGTCGGCTAGACGATTTAAACATTTTGTTCCTTTGTCAAAAGAAAAGAAAAAAAAATTGAAGAAAACGGATCAAGCGGATACCCTTTTAGCGCCGTCGCTCGACGTGTCAAGCGCGGAGAGAATTAGATACTTTGTTTTTACCGATAGTAGTGATCTTTTTAGTTTTAGCGCGTCTCAAACTCTTCCACAAAACGGAATAATTATTACTAGTTAGTGTTCTTTTTTTATGATCTCTCTACGCATACACATGTACACATGTATGATTATTATTATTATCATTATTATTATTAATATTATTATTATTATTATTACTATTACTATTAACGATATGCAATCTGTGCCTCCCTTCTCCTGTGTATTTTTGTACATTTTTGTTTACAGAGAGAGAAAGAGAGAAAGAGAAAAAGAAAGATAAACTTATCTCTTCTTTTTCGCTTTCCTTTTCCTTTTTGCGATAATATCTTATTTCCTGTCTCTTACGTTCCCCATCGATGGGCACAGTTTGTCTTGTTTTTTGGAGTATTTCATATTGTAAGAAAAGTGATAAGATCGAATTATTATTATTATTATTATTAATTATTATGTTATTATGTTATTAAATTTAGGGTTGTCCATAATTTATTGGATCTATGTTGAGAGCATGTCAGAAATAATATCTGTTTTACATTTTCTTATGAACAAAAACAAACACACACACAAAAAAAAACAAAAAAAAAAAAAAAACTGTAATCCGCAATTCAAAGTTGACACTCAACAAATTCAACGAGTATAGATCAAAAAAGAAAAGAAAGCGAAAAAAAAAAACTAGATTAAAAGAATTGTATAAAATAAATGTTAGTCAATTATAGCGCGATAATTGTCTTTTCTTTTTGTCATCGATTGAGAAAGTAAAAAAAAAAGAAAAAAAAAAAAAATTGGGTACGGCCAATGAACTGAATTATGGGCAACCACCAGAGGCAAAAACAATAATCAATCGTTTAGTACTATATGTACTGGCTTCCTGATCCTCCGACCTTTTTAGCTTTACCGAGAGAACCGAGTTTTAAATATGCGGAATACTTATTACCATTTAACACATCATTAATGATGACAATTAATGCCATACATGTTCTGTGATAAGACCACTGTAATTACTGCAATTGTATAATCGATCCTTTCTAGAGACAGACTCCTCCCCAGACGATCTTGGCAGCCAGTGAATTTACTTGATATAAGATGCAAAAATAAGTGGCAGTCGTTTATCCGGACAGTCCCAAAAATCTAGCGCGTCCTTTTCTCCGATTTTAAGATTTTTACATTGTACATATATATCTCTGCTGTGTGTATTTTATATAAGAAATGAACAAATCAGTATGTGTGTGAGAATATCCTATACTTTTACGAAACCGTACAATAATCAGATGATGTGTTAATTTTATTTCGATTTTTACAGACTGCGCTAAAAAACTCATGTTCCTTGAAACATAGTTGAACCAATGCTTTAAACTCTTAATGTAATATAAATGCCAATAAACTGACATGTATATTACGAAGGTTTTTTGTTGTAACGCGTCGAGCAAAATGTGATCGTATCGAATATCAAAATTAAACTGATGATGAAAATTTTTTCCACTTTCTTTTTCTACACAAGTCTCTTTTATCTAATCTCTTACAAAATGCTTGCATTAAAAAAAAGGGAAAATATACATGGAAAAACGATAGAAAAATAAAACAATTTAAGGAACAGTTTTTGGCCGTGCTTAATCTCATGTTTTATCTGCAATCGTTCTCTAATTTTTTTCATATCTATCTTTGGGACTGTACGGCGATTTGTTTTTTCTAAGAAAAACACAACATTGTGAATGTCTTTTCCTCTAAGAAAAAAAGTAAAAGAAACGAAAACCAGAGCAAAAACAGAGCAAATTCCACTGAAATACTAATCCGCAAAATACAGATCCAAAACAAACAAACAAACAAACAAAAAACAGAGATAAGGCGCTATTCGTACAAACCAATCCGCAGCAAACTATAATATGATCGTATGACTGGATATATGTATAATTTGATAAACTATTAAGTACAAGTAAGACAAGTGTTACCTCATCATGATGAAATGCGGCGCGTGTCAAAACAATTTTACCAACAGTAAAAGTAAGTAGCCGCTACCACACGCTCGCTCTCTGATACACAAACTTCCGTTATATATTGCATTTAAGAAAAAAATCGAAAGCGCTCTTTTGTAAAGTAAAATGGTGTGTGTATAACGTGACGGTAGTGGCTGACCCGTCAAAAATGTGTGTGCGCGCGCGCGCCGCTCATTAAAAACACAGCTCATACAGACATTCATTTTCCATTTTACTTTTAAGTCATTGCACCACATCAAATAAATGACATTTTCATTATATAATTCTGAGGTGTAAGTTTCATTACCCTCTACTACTAATATTTTATATAAAAAGTTAATATTTATTTGCAGCATCTTCCGTAAGATTAACACGATAGTTTCTCAACAAGAATAGCTTGTTGCAAAATAAAACTTGAGACTATATTCGAGCAAGTTTTTATATCTGTATATATATACATATATATACACGTAGAAATATCTCTATGTACAATAATATCATTGTTATATGTGTTGAGTAACGGAAACTGTAGAAGGTTGGTCAAAACGTTGAGATCTCTCCTGCGGTTTCGGCGTTCCAGGATACGATGGCGGGGCTTCCTGCATAGATACCTAACAAAAAAGTGTCATGTTTTATCGTGTTTCGAAATATTATCTTTTAACACTTGTTTATCAGTCGTTTACTGTAAGGTAAGTTGTGAAGACGCATACGTATGCGTCGCCCGTATTATTCTTATCATAATCTGCTGATTAAACATAAGAAGTAGATAATCAACATACCCCGTTGTAGGGAGACGTGTAAAGCGGAGGGGCATTGTTGGAGGACGTATGAACAGATGTATTGTGAGCTACCTCGCTGTACGGAGGCGGTCTCTCTCGTAAACCTTCAATAGTGCTGCAACGTGTTATTGTATCGTATTCATCGCGGAACACGATACATCTTGGGCGTCTGATGTTCTGGCTTGTTCTGTGAATATAATATTAATAATATAAATGTGAAACTGATTTTGATAAGTTTAATCAATCAGATCGACACGCGGAACAAAGAAGTAATTTATATAAATACTTAAATTATAAAGAAGATATACATATAAGATGTATATGTTTAAATATACATCATAATGCTATATCACAAATTTGCTTCATCGATCGCAGTTATGCGATCGATTAAAAACCAATAAAAAGCTGAATTTTTCAGATATGCATTCGTACCTTTTACATAGTTTACAATAAATTACAAGAAGACCAATAATACCAAAAGCGCACAGAACGGTAACGCTGATTTCTATTATTATTAGGAGATCCTGCCGCCTGTAATAAAATTTTTGTCTGTTAAAAACTGGAAGTTGCTAATTTATCTTGAAGTATGTGGCAAGATAAAAGATATATATATATATATATATATATATATATATATATATATATATATATATATATATATATAT
>QVNV01008446.1:0-11598 GCA_014825455.1 Pseudomyrmex pallidus
GAAACGTTAAGTTTTGATTAATAAAGCATTTGGAACAATTACCACACCGTACAACTGTGGTTAGGCTCTCATTGGCCAATTTATTTCAAAAAATATCTTATTGAATTTCTCAGATGTGTCTGATCCCAAATTTGATTGACTGTTTTTATTATGCGCAATCTTACACTTTGGTTTCTTTACATGCGACGTACGATCGATTGAGAGACTCATTGAAGCGTCTCTAATCAGTCCAATTCACAGATGCTTTTTGCGCGAGATTAAATGCCGACTCTAACGATCCAGTACTTTATACGGGGATGTGCGGTCGATGCTGCTCGCGGAATATCCTGCGTTTATCATTCTGTACGAGAAGCGGAGGTCGCAAGAGATCGAACGAGCAGAAGGAAGAACGCAAGACCCAGCAAAGAGCGAGAGAGAGAGAGAGAGAGAGAGAGAGAGAGAGAGAGAGAGAGAGAGAGAGAGAGAGAGAGACGACTCTGGCCAGGGCCGTATCGGCAGGATTAATGGCAGTGACATCCCGCTCGTGGCCAGATGAGATTCTCCATCTCACTCGTGAGCGAGAGAAACGCGATGCGGACATGTGACGGAGACGAGAGACAAAGAAGGAAAGAGAGAGAAGAGAAGAGAGAGAGAAGTTCATGAGGGAAGGGGAAGGGATTCAGAAAAAGAAGTCAACGACGAAGCGGAGGAGGCGGAGGGCCGATGTGAGCCAGGTGCATTGACCTTAGGATTCGATGCGCGTCCTTGAGGATACCAAGATGGCGGGTTTATGCAACCGGTCACAATGGTTGGTATCTGCAAGCGCTACACCGCACTCCTCTCGTCGCGTTCTATTTGACGCACGACGATTCGACGCGCTTGCATTCTCGAAGGATTTCTCTTCTTCTCTCTTTCGCTGATGCGAGCGCTTTTCTCCTTTTCCCCCACACGCCCTTGTGTGTCCGAGTTGCATTACACATGCACAAAACCGCACGAGCGATCAGTGATTGCTTATATATATATTGCTTATATGTATATATATATATATATATATATATATATATATATATGTGGAGAGTTAAATATGACAATGATTATTTTCTAGACTTCGCTCATCGCTGTAAAGAAAAAGTATTTAATCTTGGATAAAAAGTCTTATCCCGGCGACATCCTACACGACATCCCGGACGGCGACGAGGAAGGACACCATACCAGCCAGCGAGATCACCGGACCACCGGCATCCAGCAGAGTACTCCTACGCCGTGACCACTACCTCCCGAGGAACAGGTCATCCGACGAGGCCACTGAAGGCAGACTGCCCTACACCGCTTCGCCGTGGAGTCAACCTCAACGGGGCAGTCACAACGACTCAACCCGGAATTTTCTCACCGGACAGGCTCACCACGTTCCCCGCAACGCCGAGTCTCGCACAGCCGCCCTGGTACCAGCAAGAA
This sequence comes from Pseudomyrmex pallidus, assembly GCA_014825455.1. NCBI lineage: Eukaryota > Metazoa > Arthropoda > Insecta > Hymenoptera > Formicidae > Pseudomyrmex > Pseudomyrmex pallidus. The sequence goes on from QVNV01008446.1 coordinate 1,435, forward strand.
ACCTATCCGCCGTACATCTTGCCTCCGAAGTCTCATCACGTATCCACGGATACGGCACCACCTCGACAACCAACTACGAAAATAGTCCACTCTGGGACCTTTCGCCGACCACTCCGAGATCTCTCTCTCTCTCTCTCTCTCTCACTCAACCGACTACACACGTCGCCAAGTACACGCTACTCCCACTTCGTGTTCACAAAGGTATCTAGACCTAGCTCCACGGCCACGAGCATCAGTCGGGCACCTCTACGGAAACAACGGCGGTATAGACCGAGATATACGGCACAGTCTCACAACAGTTCCTGTACGACTTAAGGCTTCGACAGCGAACCCACGACCACAAGCCGTACGAGATCGATAACCACAGGAAGGCAACTAAGCGACATCTAACATCCCTCATACACCTGCCTACATCAAGTGCCTAAATTAAATAATGAGCGAAGTCTTGAAAATAATCCATTGTCATGTTTAACTCTCTACTTATTGATCCATTTCTAAATTTCCTCCAAAGTTTAAAAGTATTTGTGCAAGCATGCTTGCTGCAGTGAGCGGAATATACCATAAGAAGAATCAGATTGAGCAATTTCGCGGGGTGGGGTAAGACTTTTTATTCAAGATTAAATATCTTTTTTTTACGGACTTAACGACATATATATATATATATATATATATATATATATAGATGTAAGTTAGTTCGTAAAGTTATTTTGGTACTTACAATTAGATTATAAAATTGCAACCCTGAGAGGAGTCAATAAATTCTATCCATATATATACATATATATATATATGTCCCCGTTTATATATATATATGTATATGTATGTTCACGTGGATCGCACGTACGAGCCATCACGGACACGAGCCTGAGACACGCCGTTAAAGCCAGTCAGTCCAGTTTCCATCGCTGCAGCCTGTACGGACGAGTCGGGGAATATGCGGCGATTCGAAAGGAAATCAAATCCGAAGGAAAGGCCAACGAACGGCCCGGACACGCCCGGCATATAAAGCCAAATGGAAAAACATGCAGCCGGGGCACTTTTGCGATGAAATTCCACGAACGTTCGCGGGAACGACGCATCTCTCGCGGTTCTTCCGCGTGGTACGTCTGTCTTCTGAGCTTGTCACTCGTCACGCCGCATAAACTGCTTTCTTACGTTATCTCGATTCTCCTTACTTGGCGCGATCATGATGAACGAATGTTTCATGGAAACGCGCTCTGGCGCATACAGATGTGCTTTACATATATATATCTTTATCAAATAAATCATGCGTTTATTCTATATTAAGAAACACATAAACTTGATACGAAATATTGTAGGTAGTACATATATTTTGACCGCGACTTGTTTGTGTGTTATGTTTCATCACTTAACTAAGCGTCGCGTTGTTTTCTTGCGTTGTTTTCTTGCATTCTAGATAATTAATTCGACGATTAAGAATTGTGTGCTCCGCTTTGTTTTTCCCCCGCGCGCGCATAAAATTTCACGCGTTGAAAAACTTTGACATGCGACACTGTGACAGCCGAGGGGCGAGTGTAAAAACGGCGAACTCTCTTTATACACGCCTGTGTGTAAGTGACACATTTTACGTTCGTAAGTGGAATTTGCATGCGCGCGAACAGATACATTCGCGTCGCGCGATTCAAAGCTCCTTACATACGCGTGTCTGCGTATGTAAATGCGGAGCAAGTATAGGGATCCTTGATCCTACAGGAATGCAGCGCTAGCGGCTGCCCACGCTCCTCGCTGCCTCGCAAGAGTACTTCTCTTCGTCGTCTCTTTCTCTCTTCCTCCGTCCCTCACATTGTTCCTGCTTCTTTTCTTTGTGTTTTCATGACATGTAATCCCGGTAGGACCGGGCATAAAGTGCATGAGGTGCTTATATAAAATCGAGAATTTTTTTCGGAGTATAGCAAAACTTGGTCAAGAATAAAATATATTTTTGTGCACGCGCGAAATAACAATCAATCGATATACAATATCTTAAATAAAAACCGAAACGTTTGTGAAAACAGAATATTTTTTACGGCACAACACCTGTTCATCGGTTTCACCATTCACCCTAAATGAGTGTTATAAATTTTGGCACAAATTATCTTTGATTTTTAAAAAATATGAAAATTGAACTTGCTCCTTTTTTCAATGTTGCGCGAATATATCGGCCAGCGCAACACATCTTTGTTATTCCATACGTTTGTGAAAACAGAATATTTTTTAAGGCACAACACCTGTTCACCGGTTTTAACATATACCCTATGAGTGTTATAGATAGATAGATATATTTTTATTTGATTCCCTTTCGGGGTACAAACCCCAATACACAAATTCTTACATCTACCTTACGCACTATCGTATTACTAACTACTTATCCTCTAACTTACATATCATTTATCCTCTAACTTACATTATCTTACAAACTATCTTCTATACTTACCTAACACACACACAACTAACACTAACTCTGAGCCACCGTTTCCGCTGTATTTTAATAATTCTTTCGTCCCTCCACTCATAACTCTATCCAATCTTTCCTCTCCTTCACAATCTCCTCACCTCTAAACGAGTATTATAATTTTGGCACAAATTATCTTTGATTTTTAAAAAATATGAAAATTGAACTTGCTTTGTTATTCTATACATAGAGAACGTCGCCTTCACGTTGACACAAATCATTTAATTTAAAATGTATTATTATTCATTATTTATTTTAAACATATATATTAAACATTAGTTTGATTCGAATAACATTGACTGACTCAATTTTTTTTCTGATGATATGCGCACAAATAGAAAACTGTCGCGAATTGAAATAATTTTTTTTCTTTTTTTTTTTTTTTTTTTTTTTTTTTTTTTTTTTTTTTTTTTTTTTTTTTTTTTTTCGCTACTTTACGCGCCGAGTAAGAAAAGAAATGAAAATGCACTTTCCATCTCGAGTCGAACGAAAAGAAACGCGATACCGCGAGACGCGCTACGCTGCGTGCGTCGCGTCGTAGTTCCCTTTCTATTTCTGACAAATTACATACGCACTGTGTCGCTGTTAATTCCCCTCGCTTTAACGTCCAGCGAACGAAAAGATACTCGGGTTTCAACTCACTATGTTACCGCCGTCATGCAGCTCTCGCGTGATCGAACGAGGCACGTCTCCCATAAATAAACTTTTCATACATCAGGCGGGAGGGGGGGGGGAGAGAGCGCGGCCGTAGCACACGCGGAATAAAGCACACGCGGAGATGAAATCATACCCTGCGCGCCGCAGGATGCACCGCGCGCATCCGCGCCGACGGTGTCCGGTAGCTCGCAGCAGTTTAATCGACGTCCTGCGAGAAACTTTTCGTCCCGGGTGTCTGCGTGAGCGCGCAGTTAAACCAATGCGGCAAGAGCGGCGCGCATAACGCGCGGCAGAGAAAAGATCATCTTCGATCTTCAAGGTCGACCGCATGCGGCTCGAGGCCTTCTCGAGCGAAAGACGTCGATCCGTGTGCCGCGGTGAATTCGTTCGACTGTTTTCATCGTCTGGCAGCTGTTATTCAGCCCCCGTTTCTCCGTGGCATTCACTGCACTCGCGTCCCGGGGCGCGACTGCTTGTACATTTATCGATTTAAATCCGAGTCTCCTCGATGTGATGGAGCAAATGACGGAGAACGGAGTCGTCGATGAGGTACCGCCCGTGGTAAACTCGCGAAAAAAAAAGAATCTAGATAATGCGCCGCTTTTTTCTCAGGCTAACGGGGTAAGGTTATATCCGAACGTCGTTGAGACGAACGGAAATCGCGAGGATTTTGCACCGGAGAATCAATGGGATGAAAGAAAGGCGGACGAAGACGGGGGGGAAGAGACGGATGACGTTTACAAAACGGACGAGTTTCTCTTTTGGGACAAAGAATCGCCGGAACACGAGTGTGAGAGAACATACGGCGAGTTTGATGACGAGGAAATGGAAGAAGATGGGGATGTGCTATCTACAGCCGCGACAATTCTCGCGTCGGAAAAATTCGAGGAGGAAGCGCGAGACGCGAGGCCCGATCACGTGCTCGATGAGATACCAGCTGAGGTTCGCATAAACTTGTCATTCCGCGTCATCGTACCCTCGGAATTATACTGTGCCTCACGACCTTCGTAATAGTCTGAGGACTTGAGCCTCCCCTCTCATTACGCGCCTCCGCAACGAACGTGTTTCCGCATTGTAATACTACGTGTTCTGTCTCGTTATTGTGATCAATTGAAATGGTAATATAATAAAACGCTTTCCCAAGCGTTCCAACGTTTGTTTCTGTCAATTATACAACAATTTTAATGCATATTTCTGGTTTCCGAAGAAAACTAAGTGATAGATACCTTACAAACAAGCACCGCTTCTATTACCCCATGGCTCTCATTACCCTCCGCTCCCCTAATATAAATTCGCTCGTTAATATAACAATAAATAAAATATTAAAATATCGGTCTGTTTCGAGCTGATAAAGGATCTTACAATTTATTAATAAAGGATAACATAAAGTTATAAAATTAACAATAATAATATAAACGTTTCGACTCTCACTTGAGCCCTCTTCAGTATAAATCACTTGATATATAATTTAAATTAATAACGCCATGTCGCAAAAAATGAGAGTATGATGTTAATATAAATATATTCTTACAAGTGGAAGTCCATCGTAGGATGTAAAATTAAAAGATGGTTGGATTTCATCTCCAAAGTCAAGAATCAAACATGAATGTTATCCATTATTAATAAATTGTAAGATCCTTTATCACTTCGAAACAGACCGATATTTTAATATTTTATTTATTGTTGTGAAAAAAAAAATTTTTTTCTTACATATCTTTGCGATATCGAGACAAAGAAAATACGTGTCTATAGCAACTAGAACTAAATTCCAGCGTCGTGAGATTTAATTTAATTGCCGTAACAGATTTTTAACGATCGCGAGGAGATGATGAAAAAGCACAAAGAACTGTTAGCCGAGCATCTGGAATTACGAAGGAAAAACCGGCTTCTCGAGGCGTGGATTCTTAAATACGTAAAAAAAGTTGAGTATTTAAACAAAATTATCTCTCTCTTATAATCATCATCGAGGAGAAATCTATGGAGGTAATAAATTTTACGCGTTACACGTTTGTTCGATTTCTAATTTCCATTTTTTTTTCTTATTGGTCAATATAAACGCCGTGTGCGGGACGGAGATATATCGAAATTCTTTCATTGAAAGAACGCCGCGGCGCGTTTATTCTCACGCAGACGCAGGAAAAAGTGATGCCAATGATGGACGATCGCTTGAAGGAACATATGGAGCAGACGTACATTCAGACGTTGCACACGTACAAGCAGCAGCTCGATGACATGATGGGACGCAGGGCGCGAATAACGACCGACATGCAAACGCGCGAAGACAAACTGCGAAAGTTGCGCGGAGAGAACGCGCGGCTGCTTGACGAATTCTTGGACCGCGAGAGGGAAGTGGCGACGGGTCTAATTTACGCGAAGACCGGGAGAAAGATCACGGAGAAGACTGTCAACGAGATAACACGTCGGCAGGTGTAAACCTTAATGACCGTGAATCATCGCTTGTCTATTACAGCAATTATGCAACGTACTAATTAAACCCGTCACGTGTGCGTTGTGTGTATACATATATATATATATATATATATATGTATACGTCGCGGAGTTTACGTGAGGACTTTTCTTTATTGCCAGGTGTCACGACGCGTGGCTCTCGCCCGCAATCGTTACGAGCACATTTTTCTGCAACGCCGTCTCAACGAAGTGAAAACGCAAATGCGAAATCTGGAAACGCTCGGCGAGGGTATGACCGTCGTGGATTACGAGGGTCTGCAAATGAGTTGCGCGAATTGCCGGGATAAGCTGGACGAGCGCGATCGGGAGATGGAAAAATTGCGCTACAAGTAACGTTCGAAGGCTCCGCCCTCGCACGATTGTTGTACATTAATATAATTAGTTATCTCTCGGAATTGTTCGTTTATCTTAATGTTGTTATTTCATTTCGAAACTGTCGGATAGAAATCGCGCGGTGCCTCGACTTGCGCACGCGCGCTGGCAATATTTTATAGATTGCAATATACTGGTTCATGTAGAGCTATCTGCGAGTAAGGAAGTCCCGAATTCGAATCCGTTTTTTTGGATTTTTCCGAGCCGGGGTCTCTCTTTCAGTCAAATTTATCGACTACTAATAAGAAATATCGTCTTAGATCCTATAGTGATCTGAAAAATATCGTTAGGAATTTATTTCTTCTAAGGTTACCAGTCAGGATGTTTATTTTTTTTCGAAATTGAAAGAAAAGTCATTTATCATAAGCTGATAAATATTTGGGTAGGACGTCTTGTCTGTTGTCTTCCCGCACTAGTTGAAATTCTGAGAAGGTGGAAGGCCTGAATGCAGGAGATTCCGAGTTTTTGAATTTTTTGGATTTTTTTGGGCAGTAGGTATCTTTTAGTCAAATTTATCGATTGAATTGATTTGATGCGAACTGAATCGGAGCTCCAATCAGATCGAAGTAATTATAAGTAAGTTTCGGAATCCACCTGAAATCTGTAAATCGATCCATCAAACTCACACTTTACAAGGTTTGGGCTGTAGAATCCAAAAAACAAAAAAAACAATATAAAAAAAAGTTATCAAAAAATAAAATCTATATAGCCCGATGATAATTTACGCGACATTCGGGTGTCAATTTTCTAATTCATTTTGGTCGCTTTTCTTGCACATGAGAAGCAGTTAGATGGAACTTGATTATCGAGACTGACGAAGTTAACTACTAGTGAATATCTCTGTAGGATTTTGGCTGTAAATTACATTAGATAAAATTAACATATGTTATAACAATATTTTTAAATTATTAATGTAACAGTCCTGCTTTTTGTTAATTTATGTTAAGTTAGCTACGGAGTAGCTCGCCGGTTTCCAGGGTAGGTTTTCTCTCAAATAAAGACTCAGAGCGTGAAGTTTTAATATAAATACAAAAGAAAATTTATTCAAATCAAACAAAAGCGAATATACACGCGATAAAGAAAAATAAAATACTTATATATAAAAAGAAATAAATGATGTGTAGTAGAAAGAAAATATATAATAAAGATAGTGTTTGCAGCACGTACGGAATATATACAAAATTAAACGCGCGGCAATATATACACGTTACGAAACTCTCTTTTCGTCGGCGTTATATTCTCGGTGCAGAGGCTAGTCTTTAAGAGACAAAGTTTCTTTCGGCGAGGGATACGAGCGACGTCGGTTTACCCGACCGAGAGATGTTGAATCTCCCGAGGAGTTCGAATGCCGGTTTACCCGGCAGAGAAAAGTAGTCTTTTCCCTGGTGCGGATCGGATCGGATCGAATCTAGAGTCGCTATCGGTTTACCCGATCGAGAAAAGCTTTCCCAGGAGCTACTCGTAGATCTGAGATCGGGACTGATCTGTCTGTATGCTTTTTTGCCGCAGCTTATATACCCCCCGCGGTCTATTGTTCGCTGTGTAATTGTAGAGAGCGGGGGAAATAAAATGTGACAAATATTTGTTATCACAGGTGTTGCGAGGCGCGGTGCGGGCGGTATGAACAGATGTTTGTTCCGTGGAGCGGTGCGGGCGGCACGCAATGCCGAATACAGCGTACGCGCTGTATTTTATTTTATATAATTTATTAGGCGCATAGCGCCGTTTTGGGCCGGGACGGGTGTTCGGTCCCGGCCGTAACAATTAGCATCGTTACATTAATAAAAAATTAATTAAATTATTAATTCATAAATTATTAACGTTGTTTTATATCATCTCTAAAACGTAAAATACGTCTTTAGTTTATCCGTGTCCGGATTAGCATTTTTAGTTTATCCGTACTCGTACATTAGCATTTTTATATAATGTTAATTTAATGTTCTTGAAATTTTATATGAATCATCTTGAAGACAAACTGTTTAAAAAACGATGGTTCAGAATTTTGGCCAATCAAAATTGTGGTCCGTATCAATTCTATGTTGTATAACGAAAACAAAAAAAAATATAAAATAAATTATTAATCAATGAAGTAAAAAGGCTGTATATATTGTTTGTTTTTCTTTAAAATGATGTAATTCTGTCAAAACTAATTGTAATTTGTTGCGGAGGTGTCTGCTGTAGGAGAGTAAAATATTAGTTTTCACCTGGTGGTCTTATTTTTATTGGATCATCATCATCAGGCAGTGTCTTAGTATATTGTGCTGATAAATTAAGTGTCATTTTCTTGAAAGTGTGGTTTATATCTTATTGACGTATTTTTATTTTTATTTTCGACCATCATTTGGACATGTGCAATCTTCCACTGCCTTTTGTCAGAATTCACTGAAGAATTTAAAATCCGGAAGAGAATCGAAACGTTTGAAACAATCAAGTTGTACATTCAACCTTTTCTTTATTAAAGTACACGAAGAACAGTACATTGCTCGTACAGCCTTTTTACTTCATTTATTAAAGTATCATCATATACAAGTATCATCATATATAAATTATTAATCCTTTCATTCCTAAAATTTAACGACTGTTATTATATGATAATTAATTTGCAGTCGCGAAGCGGTTTGGTATAAAAGATCTTTTGGCTTAAGACTTTTGGCAACAAATAAATTATTACCGATATATATCTGTCTAATCTCATCTATTCGTATGAGAGTTTTATTAACTGCTTGTGTTGTGGCAAATCAAAATTAGAATCGCTGAAGTGGTTAACGGAGTGGCTCACTACAAGGAAAAGCAGACGTGCCTCGCGGACGATATCGAGTTTGAAGAACGCGAATTGAACAAGTATCGCGAGCAGACATTCCGGGTTCGAGAGGACGTCAACAAGCTCTATTTAATTCTGAGAGATTTACAAAGAGCGCAAGACGAGAAGAGACTCGAGGCCGGCCTGATAATGGCTCAGTAAGATCTTATTCGTTAGTAGTTTCGTGTGCGCAGCGATTTTTCGGTCAGTGTCAATGTACGCCCGGTTTGTCGACCCAGGCCGATGCTGCGCGAAATGGAGAAAACGATGAAGTCGCTAGACGCAGTGAGAACCGACATTGAGATAATCAAGCGCGAGATTCAGTCGCGTCGTCCCGCAAAAAACAAAAAGAGCAGCAAGACGCTGGCGATGTTGACGATGACGCAGGACAAACCAGGTCATTTCTAAATAAATGCTGGAAATCCTGCGATGTCTTCTTTCGTGAGAATTTATTTTTGTAATAGATTTTATGTCATTTTCTCAAACACTACAGGCGCGAATACACAGCGCAAATACAATAAAGACCATGTTTTCCCGTTTATATTCTTCCACTAATTTATATTTTAATTTATATTTCTTGCAAAAGAAATCCTGATTTACAAAACATATCAAAAAGTTGCACCAACTTGGTAATATTGCGCCCTTTCCCGGCTTGAATGAGGCAAATGTAGCGGAAGCAGTTTTAGAAAATTTGATATATACCGGATCTAATTTTATTTTATTTTTGAATTAAAAATGATCTCAAACGTTTCGATTTTTGTCGGGATTTTCTTCTGTTTTGTTAACAAAAGATTGTTAACAAACAAATCTAATAATTAAATATGATGTCTTCATACGATGACAAATTATAAAATTAATATCTATTACCAAATAATACAGGCTTCATTTCCCCAGGATGATTAATCAGATATATATTGATATCTTCACACACCAGATATAAAGTCAGGACTTTTTCCTTCGATTTTGTAGACATAATAAAAACGATCTGAGACGTTGAATTTCACTACTTCATTTCAACGTGCATCAGTCGACTTGTATCCTTCCCACTTTTTATAAACTGACAATATAGTGTGCGCAGCTAACGCACGCATTCCATAGATGCGTGGTATCTACACGCGCGACGTCGCCAATTTGATAGAAAGGAAACGAAACACGTAGTAGGACTGCGTTCGCGGAGCGCCTTAATACTTTTCAAGAAGTTATTCCATTTGAATTCATATGCATTTATTTATTCTACGTTCAGTAACAACTGACAAATCGTTAATTCTCTTATGTTGATTTGATTTTTGTGCTCGGATAACCTCGTTTTTAATTTCCTCTTAGTTCCCCATACAGCACAAAACGATTGCAGAAATATTGCAGAAATATTTCATTGCAAGATTGCAATATTGCAAGTACGTTGCGAAATATCACA
>QVNV01008447.1:0-10738 GCA_014825455.1 Pseudomyrmex pallidus
TATAATTATTTATTTAACAAGAAATTTCCATACGTTTCGATCCTATGTATCGGATCTTCATCAGTGGTTACTTATATGGGTTAAGGTCGTACATCAGTTAGAATTAATTTAAAAAATTTCTGTCCGAAATGGTGTTTGTCAAAACGGCAGTAGGATTGACTCAAACACGGAAAGAATAATAACTGATGTGAATCGACCTTAACCCATATAAGTAACCACTGATGAAGATCCGATACATAGGATCGAAACGTATGGAAATTTCTTGTTAAATAAATAATTATATATTTGTTTTTAAATTTTTAGATTTGGCTAAAAAAATATTATTGCAGCTTCTTTAAACTGTAAAGAAAATATGTGTGAAAAATCAGACGCCTGTATCGTACAGTTTTTTTTAGTAATAATTAAAATAACGCAGAACGTTGCCACTTCCTCGATTGGGGTGAGATAGACCCTCCGTCCCCCCGCGCCCGCAGGGACGTGAGGGTAAATTACCTTAAATATAGTTTTCGAAATAATATAAAATTATTTAACGTTATCTCCGGTATCGAACACGTAATTAATTCAAATAAATTAAAAGAAATAATCTCTTTGCGTCTCTCTCCGGCAAGCGTTTATGTACGAGCTCGAATAGAAACGCACGATATAGTTTTCCAATCGATGCCACCAATCGATGATGATTCCAAGTCGTGAAGAGGCGCGACGGCGGAAAGCACTGACTATCTAACTGTAAATCTAACGCTTCGCGTCAACTTGTAGACTATGCGAATCAAGTGCATTCAGCTTGACGCGCGGATTTGCGTGCTCGACTTGCACCGACGACGCGAGCTCTGCTCGATACCGATTCAATCTCGTCTGTACGCACCTCAGGTACTCGCTGTGCCAGCACCTGATTTGCATAACAACGTCGACCCGTCGTTTATGATGTTCAAACTCTGTCGATTGGTCGATATTTAAATTGCGGCGCAAGCCGCAAAGACGGGAGGCGGCGCATTATAAAGTCACAAACGGAGGCAAAATATCTTTTTCTTTTTTTTCAATTTTATATAAGACGTACATTTTTTATACACACATTACTTAGCAATTTTCAAGTAAACATTGAACGTTTCTCTAATGGAAATTAAAAAACTAATACGTGTACTAGGAAAATGTTAAAAAAAAAAACTTCTGAAGTTATACTTTTTTTTTTATTGCTCTTTTGTAAAAAATAAATTGCATATATCACGAGATGGATTTTATTTTCCTCGCGAAAATCCTCTTACCACAATTCCCCAGAGAGATTAAGCTAATCGGACGATACGTACCTTGGAGGTAGGCGTTTGCAGGAAAGTCGCGATGCCCGCTCGCACTCTGTTCTTCACACCGCGCACGGTTCCTTTGGCACTTCGTATGGCTTCCTTCTCGTGGATTTTGTAGCCGGCAAAACACTCGTCGTTCTCAGCCGCGCCGTTCTTCTTCTCGCCGTTGGAGTTTTTGTCGTTACGATTCAACTCGTTCACGTGAAAATTATAGTACCTGTCGTCCTCGTACAGGTACTTGCGACCGGCCGGTCTGTGATCATCCTCCTCGGCGTCCTCCGTTCTCTCCTGTTCTTCCTTCCTCTCCTCGTACGTGCACTCTTTGACAATCGGCGATTTGACGTTCTGCTGAATCGCGGGATTGGGACTCCTCACTCGCGGCGTCGATGAGGCTTTTGACAAGGACGACGTTCCGGATGGTGACGGGGAAACGCTAGCTGAAGACACCGGTGAGCACGGCGCGGAGCCTAGTTCCGTTATAACCGAGACCTGCTGACGGATCGCGCTCGATTCCTCAATCTGACTATCATCAACGCCGTTTGTCAGCGTGATGCGGCCCAGTTTCTCAACGACGCTTACCGTTTCCTCGATGCTGCTCTTCGGTGTGTCGGTTACCCGGTACTGCTCGTCGGTGCCGTTCATCTCGGCACCGTTCAACGAGTCGCAGCTGATGTTACTCTCGTTGTCATCGCTGTCGACCTCGGCGCCGCTGCTGGTCAAGCTCCCGGTACGGTTGTGCGTGCTGCTTGACAGTATCACCGTGCTGGCGTTTTTCTTCTTCGGCAACGGCGGCGGCGTGCCGTCAAGATCGCTGCAGGTACCGCTGTCCAAGGTTTCGCTGGGCGAGCATTGCCCGCTCGACATCACCATTCCGCTTAACGGGTTTTGATAGGAGTTGTAGTAGAAACAGGCGCTCGTACGACCGCCTGTGAGGGTGGACGAGTTGAGAGTCTCTGTGGCGCCGCGGTGCACCATGTCCCCGTTATCGCTACTGTCGTTGTCCTGAACCTGCTTCTCGCTGTCGTTGACTCTGATGGTGTTGTTGTTGTTGCGCTCCTGATTGTCGGACCCAGCCGCCGGGTCGCCGCTGAAGACACTGATTCTCACACAGCCCTCACCGGCACTCGCGCAGTGTCGCTCGTTCACCAAGTTCGTCGCACTCACCACTACCGCACCGTCTTCGCGCTTAACCGAGCGTTCGAGCGCGGTGCCGTTCTCGATCTCGCGATTTCGCCCGTTCTCGTCCAGAGTCAACCGCACTGTCGAGATTACCCTACTGTTCTTGTCACCATCCGGATTGATCTTGATCTTAACTATGTGAGAGGCCTGCTGAGGCTGCCACCGTTGCTGCCGTGACGATTCGACGACGGTTGTCGTCCGCTCGTCGTAGCCGCCGTTCGCCGATTGCGCTTCCGGGATGATTCTCCTGCAGGTTGTCGCGGGATCGGCGGTAGGAGCGCTCACTCCGACGAATACCGTTGCTCCGGGCCCGTTGGCGAGAGGAGGCGGCGAGACGGAAGGAGAAACGGTCCGGATTGACACAGTCTGCCGAGCGGCCTGGCTCGCATCCCGGGCCTGAGTTTTCGCTGGTAGTGGCGGAGGAACGGTCATCGTGTCGGCAGTCTCATCCATACGCGTATACGAGGTCACCGTTGCTCACTTGATAGGCTTAACCTTGAGAAGGAATTTGGAAAGTCAAGGATAATTTATCCGGTTGATCATTGACTGTATCTTCTCTCGTCTCTTCTCTCCACACGGTTTTCTCTTTCTCCGTCTTCTTTATATTTGCGTTATCGATTTGTAATTTACATTTAAGGACGTGTATTATCAAAGTCGTTTCGAGCTTCTTCTTAGAACGAAGGGGAGAGTCGAGTCGAAGGTCGTGATTGTTGTTGTTGTTACATCAACCAAGAACATGTCGAATAAACACATCGTCGTTACAGAATAAATTTTTAATTAAAACAAAATAACTCTCTCTTACAACTCAAAGCACGCGTATTACAAGACGAAAAGGTATAGGGTAAAAGACCCTATTACTGACAGTGGTTCCTATTACTGTCAATCAAAATGATTGTTTAAATATGCGAAAACTACATGTTTAATTTTTATTTGTTCACTAAACAATAATTATATTTGACAAACATTTTATTAAAATTTGTTCTAATATCGTAACATGTAGTTTTCATATTTAAACAATCATTTAAATTTTGATTGACAGTAATAGGAACCAAGAAGACACATTGATGTTCTCCGAATAAGCCAACACGCAAATGTCTATCCGCGATTTATCGCGGCATTAATTCACCGCAAACGGCGGAACCCGAACAACTGCAATTCGAGGCAAAATAACACTTGATCAAAGTCGAGTGCCGTTCGGAACGGACTCTGCTTTTCATCGACACGTTCACGTGGACGATTTGCGCGTGCTGAAATATTAAACTAATATTGTTTCTTTGATGCCGCGCCAGCTGTAACGTTTAATCAGCTGAATTAATACATTGTGATTATCCCTTAAGCGACTTTTTTTCTTTTTTCTTTTCGACTTCGCGCGGAGGTAATTTTCCTTTGACGTCTGAATTAATTAAGCGATACAAAGTCAATTTAACACAGACGATATCTAACACACATTGAATGTGCACGTCATATTGGAGTTGAAGTTTCCGCGATTCTCTCGGGCGCTAGTATTGCGGGATTTCAATAAGTTTAACTTTCGTCGAAACTTCACATTGCACGCGCGCGGTAATTGTAATCTGCTGCACGCGTGAGTAAATTATATATTAAAATTATATTATTATATAATAAAATTATATTATTATTCCTTAATTAATTATTCATTAAAGTTGTTTTTTTTTTTATAATTAAGACTTCGCATTGTTCCGCCGCATTATCGCGCGCGACAACGGACCGGCACCATCAATCACTCCGCGAAATTCCGCTCGAATTCTGGCGATCGACCGTGAATCGTTGATCCCGCGCACCGGATTCGCAAGGACGACCGAGTAGACGGAAAAGCTTGACGAATTGCGTCGGCCGTTCGAATCGGGTCGAGAGATGCGGAGCGTAAGGCCCCCGCAGATCTCGTCGAGAAAAACGTTAACACCTTGCGCACACCTGTGGCCGTGCGTGAGATCGCGTATTATACCAGCCGCGTGCGCGTGAAGGAGAAAGATGTGGTACGTACGGGACCCGGCGCGCAAAAAGAGAAAGAGAAAACCATCTGATGAGAAAGAGGAAAGCGTTATATATATACACATATATATATATATATATATCGTCGGGGACTGTGAAGGCAGGATAGCACCACTTACGAACTGCATATGTGTATCAAGAGCGACACATAGTGAACTTCAAGACTCAGCCGTTAAAAGCCGACAGACAACTGCGAAGACGACGACAACGATCAACGGGTGATCGTTCACAGCACGGAACGTCAGTAACTGTACTGGAGTGCCGCTGACACTCACTCATGCAGTTTCGCGGTTCGGGTGGGGACTGGAGTCCCCGGGGACCACAGGTATAGCGAAAGAGGGAGTGGGAATAACCGTCGGCCCCGTCGTAAGGGGAACGAAGGCATGCGGAGGTGGTGAGAAGAGGAAAGAGGGGAAGAAAAAGGCGAGACCCGAGGAAGGACGGGAACGAGTTCTCTCTTGGAGAAGCCGGCTTGTAGTCACCCGACAGGTACCTGCTTGGTGGCCGAGTTGGTGGACGTGGCGTCCTCTATCGAACCAGTCGGGATAGACCCGTCCGGTTCCTTATTTAAATACCTGACTCTTTACCGTTCACCGCCTTTCACGTGGAACTCACGTAGAGACTTGGCGCGTAGGTGTGCGAGTGTACGCGCACGTACAACATGTATACACATAAATATATGCGTGCGCGCACGCGCAACACGTCTGTGTGCACCTGCCAAAATTTCACCGCGTGGATGTTGCAGTATATTACTTTATACCTGGCATCTCTCCGTCTGTTCGCTGTAAAATGTGTACACGGCCGTGCCTCGTGAATGGCCGTGTGAATGGAAAGCGCGGTCCCGCAGGCTACGCTCGATACCCACCAAACAACTCTCTGCGGTGACCGGTGAATTCTGGAGCTGTGGAAGATGTTGCAATGGCCTTCATTGTGTTGCGCGCCGATGGGAACTACCGTCGCGACTAAAAGAGAGAAGACGCAGCCGGTTTCTGCGGAATGAGCGTAATGCCAGCTTGCCGCCAATTATTCTATTAAACTACTTTGCGGCTACTCCTTTCCATTTCTTTTGATATAAATTCTTTCTCTCCCCCGCTTTTCAAAAGATTCTTCAAATCCGTAGATACAAATCGCGCTTGTATATTATTTTTCCGACAGACGCGTATCTAGATCCACGTATAAAACAAATGCCATATTTTATATAAAACGTCAGAGAGAGAAAGTTTTCTTCTCTCTCGACATAAAAATGTTTATATATATATATATGCAATAAAATTTTCATATAGAGATTAGTTGAAAAACTTCTTCTTTACAAAAACCGCTTTCTCCATAACGACTAAACCTATTTAGCGTCTTGTGAGAAAAGACGGACAGGATGCGTATGGATTATATCCATACGCATTATATCGACCTTGCAACGAGTGGAAGACTTCTAAGGGGGACTAGAACAGGTTCCGTTACACCTTCCAGCCGCGTGCGTGGCAAGGACTGACTGTCTGTCTGTCTGGTTATTCTTGTTTATTCTTTTCTTTTTCAATTCTGAGGGCAGGACATTTTTACGCAGCTATGAACCCCGGTGATGGAAGCGATTAATTATCGATTAATCCTGTCGCGCATTAAACGCGAAAGGAAAGGAAACGTTTAACGCCGCGATGTCACCCAAATAAATAACGATTATATATTTGATTGCCTTGTATACACATTTACAATCGCTGAAAGGCCTGTGTCGAAAACGAAACTGGCATTCGATTTTTACAATTTGCCTGAAGAACAATCACGGGACAACACGCATCAGCAGTTGTCCCCGATACAATAAACATTTTTTTTTTTTTTTATATAAACTTTGGAATAATCAAACGTGTCACGAAAGTGTCTCACATAAAACATTTATCGCTAATATAATATTTTTTTTTATATCTCACAGTTATCAACTATCTTCGCACAAGTGTGTGTGCGGATATATTTTTTTTCTCTCTCTCTTTCGCAGAACTTTTAATTTTAAACTTATTACATTCTCTCCCAAAATTTGTATTGCTGCGAAC
This sequence comes from Pseudomyrmex pallidus, assembly GCA_014825455.1. Taxonomy (NCBI): domain Eukaryota; kingdom Metazoa; phylum Arthropoda; class Insecta; order Hymenoptera; family Formicidae; genus Pseudomyrmex; species Pseudomyrmex pallidus. Next base: position 6,524 of record QVNV01008447.1, read on the forward strand.
AATTTATGAAGGTAGTTCTCTTTCTCTGGACAGAAACCATACGTTCATAGGCTCGGATTTCCCTTTCATCATAACAGGACCTCTGTATTCGAGCAGAAACTGCGGATCTTGGTTTTCGGGCATACACAGGTACCTGCAAAACAAATCGTAGGAATATTTGCAACGTGATAACACATTGTACCCTAAATAGTAACATTATTTTTTAAAAATAATTTGCAACGTCTTACGCAATAAAAAATTCATTGCGCAACCCTATGTAAATTATCTTAGAAGAGATGTGTGCGCGCGTGTGCACGTGTGTGTGTGTGTGTGTTAAAGAAGCCTTTAAAATGCGTATTTCACGCCTAATCGAATTAAGTCCTGTCGCGAGGGTTGGTTCGTTTTTCCTCGCTGGTAATCATTAAAACGTGAACGTTCGCGACGGCCGTTACGCGCTTTTTAACATGTCATTGAAATCGTACGCACGATCGAATGCTCCATTCGCGCTGCGTATAGCCGCCGCTCCTCGCTAATTGAAATTGCTCAGAAACCATGGAGGTGTTGATAGATTGTTATTTCGACAGATTGTTTTCGGAAATGGATCGCAGTTGCTTAGCCTCGCGATACAAACGGCGCGAGTTGGTCGGTTACTTCACGGATGTGATAAACAGCTGTGCAGAAGGTAAACAAGATTTACGACACCGCGCGCGCGCGCGCGTATATCCGCGAATACATTTCGCGCGCGAGTCGCGCTTAAATGACAAATGGCTCTGTACGTCGGGAATCGATAATTATTAGCATGAAAGTGTCATCGTTTTGTCACCGCGAGAATCCACCGAGAGAAGATTCCTAAATTCATGTGCATTAAAAGCAGATAACGCGCGCGCGCGAGACGTGTTGCGCGCGATATTAATGACGCCGCGATAGAGTTTTATCTGTTAATTTCTTATCTCTCGCGGCAACGACGCGAATACCTGGGATATATACGTAGATATATCGCCGCCCATTATGATCTTACCGTTACATTAAACCGTGCTTAAAATCCTTTCTATTTGTCTTCGTTGTTTCGCCAATGCCGTTGCGCGATAACGGTGAAAAATACCGCGCGCCGCAAACGCATTCGCGCCGCCGCCAGAGGAATTCCGGAACAATTTGCATCTCGCCCGCGTTTCAACGACGCATTTTGCTTCGTCGCGGGCGTCGAAAATGCGTCGTCGATGATCCCGCGATGAGAATACGAACACGAGTTGATTTTTTTTTCAGCTGAGAATCTGGACAAACGGGACGTGTGCGAGAGGATCGTCAACTCGGCTCTGCGTTATCACAACATCACGATGATGGACAACGGATCGATATGTCTGCTCGGAAAGTTTCACAACGTTCTCTACGTCGCGGCGAAACTCTGCTACGACTGGGACCTCGGCAACAACGAGATCGTCAGCCGACTGCTCAACGACATTTTCTACTGCGAGAAGACGTTCGAGCGATTGCTGGTGGGTGCGATCTTCGGCACGCGCGTTACGCACTTCCTGTCCGGTTGGAAGTGCGACTTCGACGATCGCGAGGAGAACATCCGGGCGCTGGTGTACTTCCTGAATCACGCGACCAGCGCCCGGTTGGAGTACCGTTGCGAGTCCTCGCCGATCAAGAGGCGTTTAATCGACGTGCCTATGGAGTCGTACGGACAAGTTCTGCCTTTGAGAGTCGCGATCCAACACGGCGCGCCGGACATCCTGTTGATCATGCTGCGCTACGGCGCCTCGGAGAAGTCCGACAAACTCGCGCCGTCCCCGATAGAGATAATCATGACTAAACTCAACGAGTTCGAGGCGCAACCCGGTCAGGAAGAAATCGTTTATCCGAAACACCTGCTGACGTGTCTCAGAATGTTATTACGAACGGTGATCACCGCCTGCGTAAGAACTCCCGATCACATTGCCGATCACAGCGGAATTCTCAGCGTGTCTCTGCACGAGCAATATCCCAGTCTGATGAATCAGAATCTGATACCACCGGAGCGCAACGGGACCTGTCCGGCCGAACTCAGACACCTGTGCCGTTGCCAAATCCGCGAAATGCTCCACGCCAACTGGGCGTTGCCGAACGGAATCAAGAAACTGCAGATTCCGGAATCTCTCAGAGATTATCTGGACCTGCTTCAGGACTGACGGAAGACTTCTTTTTTTTTTTTTTTTGCGGCCGCGCGATTGGCATCGATCACTCCCCGCCCTGGCATAGAATCTCAGATATTTTATCACACGCGCCTGTGTGTATGTGCAGTTATGTCCTAGAATCCCGATGCAAGTCGATATAATCGCATTCTCTTAGTTCGGCGTCGGAATGCGGCAAACGCGCGCGCGTCAAAAACATTTTCAAAGTTGCCACGCAACTTTTGCGAGTCGTCAATTTTTCTTCAATCCCTCGAAGCGAGGTTATAAGATACGTAAAAGCGAAGTTGCGATTCGAAGTAATAAATCGAAGACTCTGTCAAACGTAAATACGTGTTTGAGAATGTCAGCGGATTCTGACGTGAAATGTGAATTTTATTCGCGCGAGACGACGCGTAAACCGGCGGCGTCGTCAAATGGGATTAAGAGCTTAGGTTTTTTTTTTTAAAGAAAAAGTCAAGTTCAAGAAGGTCGGCGATTATCGCGCGACTCATAATAATGGTGCCGCGTTAATGAATCATGGGAATTGGAGAAATGCCTTGTAAGGAATATATATAGCTCATTCGCGATGCGAATATCAAGAACGTCGGAAAGTGTGTCGTGAGACGCGAAATGTTGTGATCCGTTAGCAACTTTCTTTAATTGAATGAAGCGAAAGTGAGGGCAAAAATATGTAATTATACAAAAACCGCGCGTGTGATTGCGAAGGAGTCGCGTTTTGGGAAAAAAGATTTGTATTTGTGTAAATTTAATATATAAAAAGCATGCTTGTATCTACTTGTATTTGTTTACACATTATAAATGACAATTTACCTGTAAGCGTCTTCCGAAACATTGATCTTTCCGGGCTGGCCGGTCGTTTCCGTTCGACTGGTGAGATTCACCGTATTTCCGAACAAGCAGTAACGAGGCATACGATGTCCAATTACGCCGGTTACGACTTCGCCGCTGTGTATTCCGATAGTGATTTTCTGCGGAACGATATAATCAATACGCGCGCGTGTGTGTGTGTGTCACGTTAACGGAAGTTGAGGAAAAACTATATATGATTTGTATTTTTCTTTCTTATTTCAGGATTATTTTGCGAAAAAAACGTAGCTATCGCGTTTGTTAGAAGACAACGTTGTAGAAAATGACGTCGGTTGTACATCCCCGCGAACACAGAAAAATACGACAGATGTTCCGTCCTTCGGGACGGAGCAAGCGAGTTTGCGATATTTCCAAGTACGTCGAATCGTATAAAAGTACGAAAAAGAGATTGCGAAAACTTTAAATCGGAACAGATAGCTCTCTCTCTCTCTGTGTCTCGATAACTTCTTTTATGGCAATTCTTCCGCTACTTCCGTGTACAGCGAGGGGAATCTGTTTCAGAAACTATCTCGGATGTGTGTTATCGAAATCTTTGTTGCAAGCAGCAGCTCCGGCAAGTATACAGACAAAGCTTGCGCGCGTAGGTACGTACCACGGGTTCCCCATCGATTTGCACTTCGTCAGCTGCGAGATCCATCATGTCCAAAGCTAGACGAGCGATGCATCGTGCGTGACAACTACACGGTTCCGGTAATCCACTCACCGCCATGTATTTATCACCGACGGTCTCCACCTAGACCGACCAAAAGCGGAATTAACTGCTAAATTGGAAACCTGAGACAGATTCGAGAGAGAGAGTTCGATATCGCGCGAAAATCCGAATGGGGATTTGCTCTTACGCGCGTCTAGAATTTTTTTTCTATTAGAAATAAGTCGGAAAAAAATATTAAATACACGAAAAAAATGTTTTTGTGATGTTAACGATAATGTTTATAATGTCGTTCAATACTCATTTCTCTCGGAATGTTTTCTCGCAAGAAGAAACTCTCTCTCGAGAAGAAAACGGCCAGTTACAAACAACTGGACGCTGATAAGCAATACCATGTCAACCCACATGATCTTCATTTTGAGTAAAATACGTTTAAAACTTTTAGACGAACTTTCTGAACTTTTCCAAATAATTCTTTGAAACTTTAAAATATTTTTGTTAAATTCTTATTTATTAGATAAAAAGATGTTCTTTTAATTAAAAATAAAT
>QVNV01008448.1:0-12554 GCA_014825455.1 Pseudomyrmex pallidus
ATTTCATAAAATTCGTCTAAAAGTTTTAGACGTATTTTACTCAAAATGGCGATCATGTGGGTTGACATGGTATTGCTTATCTGCGTCCAAATAATTTATTATATTTCGTCAATAATTATATTCTTAGTCATGCATAATACGCGTTTTTCTCTTGTAAGTTTTAATGGATCCCTTTTAGCACCCACGAAATCCGGCCCTACGTGATAGAACTACCTTAAGATCGTCTTAAGTCATCATCTTCAGACGTTCCGTAGCCAATAAAACGCAGCTTGTACAGAGCTACGAATCTAAGACGGTTTTAAATACAAGATCGGACACACTGTGAATACTGGTCAAAGTGAGACACACCTCGCTTCTTACGACGAGTTTCTTCGCGTAAGGAGGGAAGGAGCGAAACTGCGATGTTCCTTTTGCCCCGTCTCTCGCCTCCCCTTCTCTCCTCTTCTCGATGGTCTTCGAGAGTACACGAAGCCATTAATATTATTACCGAGCGAGAGCGTGTGGGTATCATTATCGCGGACGATGGAAAAAACAACAACCGAAAGGGATATGCCGGGGGAACAAGAAACATAGCAAAGCGAAACGAAAGAGGAAGGAGGAAGACGGAACGAAGAACGGGCAGTTCTAAAGAGGTGGTAGTATCCTCGAATATATGGGAACCACCTTTTATATATACACACACTCGACTCGAGGAGGCTCCTCGATTACGCGGACATTCGAAATTTTCGAGGGAGGGGGAGGAGGGAGGCTCCTTCGACAACAACATCGGGAATCGCCCTCGAAATTGATGCGGTCCGGCCACGCAATCTCCGAAACGTACAACAGACTGCTCGATTTTTCCCACATCTGTCTGTACGATCCCTCCTTCCCGTTTTAATTATCGAAACGAAGAAGAAAATACGTAAGTATATTTGTTCATGTTCGTCGCGATTCGCGAGCAATTAATCTTCTCTCGAATCGCGTTCTCAAGAGGAGAAATATCGGACTGACGTTCGCAAAACACGTGTTCACAAAAACATGTTTATAACAAGACTACGATATGTTTTTTAAATAATAGAGAGAAAATGATTTTAATGAAAAAAAAATGTGTATATTTTACAGACTTACCTGCTCCGAATCGTATTTTCTGAGCGAGGGTTTGTACGCGACGCCGGAAGAGCTGGAGAACACTCGCGAGGTCACCTTGCATGTGATAACCCTCGGGGCTTTTATCGAAGATGCGGCGAAGGTGAGTTCGAACATACACATACGTGTGTGAGAAATTTTCCAGAATATTTTACAGCAACGCACATGTACTTTTGCGGTTCACGTGCTTTTTGCGTGAACGCGAGCTTGCCGGTAAACATCGTTCGTCGACAATCGGGCTTGCCGAATTTTACCGATTCGCGGAAAGCAGATGTCGGCAAATAGCGAAAGCTAGCGACGAGCACGGCAATCGCCAGCGAGCAGCCAGGAGAGTAGTCTCTTTGACAATTGTAACAGCGCACTAAAACGACTTTGTAGTGAACATGCAGTGAATAAAGTTCCTTAATTGTGGTGTTGAATTCAGTGCCGTTTTATGACCCGGGTCTACATCAGTGTGCTCCTCAACATAAGCTCGAATCCTTACACGTGTGTTGGAAAATTGTTATTTTTTTTTCTTTTAGTATAAATTATTTATGCGCACAATCCTCTCGCGAGGATAAACCTGTTGCGTGTTTCTTCACAGAGATTTTTTTTACCTGAAAGAAACTGCGTATCTAATATTATTATTCTCGTATATAGAGATGTTTGTGAAATTCTCGTCTCGATCGGTCTTCACGACGGTCTTTAGCTCGTCGTGGCTCTCAATAAAGCGGCGTATGGCTGAATAAATAAAAACATGGCTAATTGCAAAGCGCGCGCAAATGCCGGTCCATCCGTCGACCTTTCTTATCTGACACGGGCGCCGATTAAAATTACGTATAGCTATGCCGGACCGATACCACGTCGTTCTCACACCGCGCCAGGGCTATCTTCCTGGCCCTCTCCTCGGGTCGCTAATTAAATGCAACGGCTAATTAGATAACTGATAAAAGGTTATGGCGAGCGGCACGATGTACTTTCGGTCTCTCTCTCCTCTCTCTCTCTCTCTCTTTCTCTTATTTGCACGCACGTTTCCTTTCACCACACTCACATACGATCCTCTCTTCTGCAATCCGACGATTTCGTTCCGCTGAAATCTGAAGCTCAACTCGAATTCCACGGTAGAGATGACGATCGTCTTCGTGTGACCTTGAGTCTTTAAAGATTTTTTTCTTTTTCTCTTGGAATAATCTTCGCATGACGCTACGTATGGACAATGCAATCAACCTTTCTCCGTTTAAAGAGCGTCATGAATAATCAGACGTCTATTTAAATAGGTACTTAATTCCTCGCGCATGAATAAACAACATTATATAACTGCCAGAAGTGGTATTGTAGCGTAACGTAAGAGTAACGCAAACAGTCAGAAAAGTAATAAAAACATAAAACAGCCAAAAATACACACATTATCTCGATATTATTGAGAGAAACACGTTTGTTGGTTTAAAATAATAATAATAATAATAATTCGATTTTTTTTGTTAATAATGTGATGTTTGTTATTACGTATTGCAGTTTTTCTTGCGTTAGAACATGTGAAACATCGATAATTGAAAGAGAGAGAGAGAAAGAGAGAGAAACATGAAAATTCTCTCTCTCTCTCTGTTTGCGGTGTTGCGATAACGAGTCTTGGTTTCTCATCTAGCTTCGTATATCTCATTACGTGGCCGAAGGGCTTGATATTTTATTTACACGTTTATACTCGGGAACAGTTATTATAATTGCTTGTCGCCCTTGCGTGATTTATGAAAGTCCGGCTAAACACTCGCTTCTGAACGGTTACATCCTGTTTCTAATAGCTATCGTGTTGCTTTATTACTGCGATACATATTCTATCAACGAGCGAATGAAAAATTGACATGTTTATTCGCGCACTTTATAATTTTTCCATCTTTTGCGCGATGTGTAGTTTAATATCGAGTTGCGTATGTGTGTGAGAATTTTCTTTACGGAAGTTCGCAGCACACTTGTTTGTGCTTTCGAATGCCAGTGGCGACAACGTGGAAGAAACCAGTTTATTTCGATGCAAGTTGCAACAAGGCACAAATTTATATAAATTTCTTGCTTGCGACGTCATAATTCAATACCGCAAGGAATGAGGGAATCTCAAACGCAATTAGCACGTTTCCGCGAGCTTTATCGAAGAAGCACGTAGTACACACACGAAGCGACGGTACCTATATCGAATAAAGAAAATCCAAGTCGGCGAAGTGGAGGAATCGACTTCGCAGAGACTCGCGCGCAGCAGCGCAGTGGCCTTCCGGGTACATTGAATAATGCATGCCGCATCTGGGGGAGGGGACAACATTGTTGCGCGGCCATGGGGAACAAACAACACACGGAAGAAACTGCCAATTGACACGTCGACAGTTTTACGAGCCAACGACTTTCATGCGTCGTATATTTCGAAATTGAAGAAAGTCGCCGTTTCATGCGGGACATATCTCATGAATCGCTCGCCGCAATACTTGTTATGCAGCATTTCAATGGAATCGACCGCGCTTTGAAAGCAACGTAAATTTTCAAGTCAAATAATATGTCAGGTGGAGGGGTTTGTCAGTATTGAAGAAATACGGGCTTGTGTATCGGCAAGAAACCATCAAGAAATGATACTTGTTCAATACTACGTATTCTAATGCTGTTCTTGTATTGTGTGTGCCATTAGTATTCTAGTATCGATAATTCAAAAAAATTCCCAAGTCCCGAACGCGATCGACACCTCTGACAAACACAAATCGAGTTTTGAAATCAGCATTTGAGACTTGAAAATTTTTTGCGATTGCGATGTCAAAAGTATTTGTGTCACATGTTACCAGAATACTACAGACACACGGTATTGGCGCGATGTTAAAGTCTAATACTGATACAATGTCGATGATCGATACTGCTATGCCAGATTTATTATCTCAGAATTCTGCCAGCACTGGCAACTAGTGCCCCAGTACTGCTCCAATATAATACTGGGCCGTTTATAAAAAAAAAAAATCTACTTGAGATATTACAAAAAATGAAACAACGACATGTTGCGCAGTTCGTTTCGTAATGTATAATAAAGCACGTTAGTGCTAATGTTCTTACAAGACGGACATTTTCTGAGAAAATGTTAGCGCTGTGTGCACTTGAATTCCATCTCGCGGATTTCACATATTTTTACAAACGATTTCTCCTAAACTATGCTACGCACGTTCTTCGGTTTTGCAAAAAAAAATAATCAATCAACTTTTACTTCGCACAGCAGCGAGCGTAAAATTCTTCAGGCAATTCTTCGGCAAAACCGATTAATTTTGTTAGTCCGTATCCCAGATACGGTTTGTCTGGTTACCCATCACGATCTCTCTTTGTTGCAATGTCCTACTCTACGGTCCGTGTTTCTTGATCATGTATAGCGCTCGGCGAGACCAGACTAACCTTATTAACGAGACGGTGGCCGCGCGAAACGGCCGCAGGTAAGTTGCGCAAAGTTGCTTACACGTTCTTGCACTGTCCCAACTGTTCAATATGTATTATCTTACATAGAGAAAATTTATCTGCTAAGTCTGCATATAAAATTTACCGCGAACTGTTTCGAAACACAATAGTTTGAGCGCTCCCCTTTTTTGAGAGAAACGCGAGAATTTTTATATTTTGTCACGGTCCAATCGCAACAGTTTAGCTAAACTTGGAAGGTTTTAAATAGTAGAATGGACACTATTTATACAACATTATGCGGTAGCTGTCGCCGCGGTTATATTTCTTTTATTGAGTATGTTAATTTTGTATTCTACCTATATGTGCCATTCAACCGTCTTTTACGCCGCAAAAGAACGCGATTCGCGATATTAATATTAATATCACATTGCGCAGTCATATTTGCAAATCAAAACACTTGCCAAGTTGCGAAGAAATTTTCTGTGCTTGTGGACTTTTTTTTTTTTTTTCAAGTCCGAAACGTTACGAAATCGAAAAAAGGCGCTTATTCGGTAACTTGTCTCTTGTGTACTTAACTCACGTAAGGCTCTTCAATAGGCAACGCGCGCGAAACACATCGATGCCAACGAGCGCGATTCGTTTTTCGTGCTGAAAGATGACGGCGACTCAACTTACCCAAACCGGGCTCTCCGCCGTCAATTCTTTCCATTCTTAAAAAGCGCTCGTGTCCCGACCTTACCATAGATAGCTCTAGAGACACGTCGTCAGCGGTATCTCGATGGTTTCCCGGTAACCGCGGGGTCAACACTCACATCAGGACATGTTTGGACGATGAGAAAACCGTCGTGAGCACAGAAAAGAAACTTCGCGCGGCAAGGAAAGACCTTGAGCAAACGCATTTACGTTTACCCGGTGTGCGCGTACACCTGCGTGCACATACCTCCGCTTCTTTCCACAAACAGATTCTATTGTATATTCCGTGGATGTGGAAAAAAAAAGTTTGTTTGTCTGCAATACGTAAATTGAAAACTTTTCTTTTTTTTTATATTTTGTTCAATCTTTTGCTGAACTGTTATCGCACTGTTGTCGTACGATCCCACGCAATATCTAACTGATAAGTGTAGAGACAATAAACACATGAATAAAATGTTTACGTGCACTTCCGGTGACTCAGAGTTCACTTGGAATTGCAGATCTTTTGTTGCTCGAATCCGCACGAGAGCGCAAAAAAGAGATAGGCCAAGGGGTAGACCAACAATGAAATAGGCCAACAATGATAATAATCATGGGAATCTCATTAATGATTAAACAATGATATAAGATGTTTTCTGAAAGAGTTGTTTGAGTTGTTTAGAGATCCAAATGTTTTTTTTTTTTTTTTTATAACTCAGCATCATTATCAGCTATTTGAGGTTGGGTTACTGATGAACGGCGCGCCGTCATTGCTGAATCATGTTTGGTGCCTCGGCCGAATGACACTCGCCGATCGTAAATCACCTTGAATCTTATGTTTGTTTGACTCGTGGTGTACATCAGATATACACGATATTAATGCGCCTCGGTCTTTTAATGGCGAAAAACAAATTTCTCTGTTTTAATACGCGCTGTTTCTTAAGAACCGGTCGAAAGTTTCTATCGAGTCGGCTATTCAGTCGACTATTTATAGCAAACATTATCGAACGAACGATAAATATATAAAAATGCAAATGAGAAGTCTTTTCATTCACGTCGTCCAACTATAGTTATAGCATTTATTTCGTTAATTTACTGTATTCAAAACTTATAGCGATAAATTAATTTTGCTTTTACTTTTTATAATAAGAATTTGTACACTGAACTGTGTCATCAAGAACCGCTTTTTCAAGTCAGTTACAAAATTTCTTCTGTGATCGGTCTGTGACTGTTTGAACGTGAGGTAAAATATTCCCAATCGATATAGTTTTCGCGGATTGTTTAAGTTGTGAATAAATTTCAGCGAGAGTGTGGTTTAATTTCCACTGGATCTAATCAAGTTACCGAATCTATAGTTCGATTTAAACCTCCAAAAATTGTTAAAATGTTCGAAAGTTTTTCAAGAAAGATTTTGTTTTCTAACAAAATATTTCCTCTTTCTTGGAAAACTTTTGAACACATTTTGACCAGGTTTAAATCGAACTAGATTCGGTAACTTGATTAGATCCAGCGGAAATTAAGCCACACTCTCGCTGAAATTTTTTATTCACAACTTAAACAATCCGCGACAATAGGCATGACAGCAATATGAATTGCGTTCCTGCGCTACAAGTGTATTTGTCAGTGACATTTCGAGCGATTTATCACAACTGCCGATTCGATTACATCAACACGCAGCGGTGACTGTTGCCGGCGCTGAAGATCTAATAAATGACGAGATGTAGGCGTGTTTTTGACGCTGATGGCGATAATCTTGACTGTATACAGTGAAAGATCGCAATCGATTACGCAGCCGACTACCCAAGGCTGATCAAAGATCAATTTAAATGCCGAGCCTCACATGCGGCACCCAATTCCGCGTGTGTGTTTCAATTTTATTTAACAAACTTCTTCCCATATTTACATCTCTTACTGAGTGTCATAATCTCTGTATTTGTCACCAGGGGGTTGTCACCGATTCAAATACATCGTCATTAATATCGTTGCTGTTTATAATTGATACTCTGCGTATCGTTTTGCAATTTATTTTGTCAGACCAAAAAAGCGTGTGTAAATAATCAAATAAATCGATTCTATCGATCATGATTGTTGCCACTTTTATCACAACGCTGATTGAATGTCTCTCGGTGACGTTTCTCGGTTCATGTCATAAGTTTTGTCTATGCAATCATAATATCGCAATCTCTGAATAATGACGCGTTAAGAAGTGATGTACACGTGCAAGAACATTCTTAGCTAAATATAATTCTCTGATAGGTCTGATGTTCTAATAACAAGTTTACGCGCGATCATTTGAGCGCACAGAGTTTGATATGTGAACGTTGTGCGTACGTAGCAGAAAAAAAATAAATAAATAAAACGCTCATATCTCGACGTAGGGGATGTTAGAGCTTATAAACCGTCGGCGTAATATTTCTCTACCGGTCGGGACTATGGAATACTCTCCAATTACGATATCTCCTTTTCACGTTCACCTGTGGAGTCGCAGCAATAGTCGCCCAAGCTAACGTCCGCGTACGTTACGTATCTATATATAACGCATATATACGCACACAGGGCGATGTACGCGTCGGCAGCACGAGAGCCATTATCAACGTGTATGTCCGGCTTAATTGTACAGCAGGAATGCATCGCGCGCAATCGCACAATAGACCGTTCCTCGATATTTACAAGGAGCCGGTCCGTGATATACGCCACTTCGTGATAAGTACGAACCGTATCGTATATCTGTCAGACGTGTCGTGATAGAGCATACTTAAGATCGTGCGAAGTTACATGAGATGAGATTGACGCGAATCTCGCGAGAATGCACGCCCGGAGAAAATTGTTCTTTTTTACGATGTGGCGCGCATTCTTATTGTTTCACGGTTCGTTTCTCTCTCTCTTTCTTTCTTCCTCTCTTTTCTTTGTCAAAAATTATCTTTTGCTTGTGTTAAATATAATTTAGATTGCGGCATCTGTCTTGGGTAATATTGTCTCGGTCGAGTTTACACTCGTGTGTATTTCGCGAAGACAAATTATCACGCGCAAATTTCAACAAATTTTCGCGTTACTCGCCGAGTCTTTCAACACAACAGAGAAGGCGTTGGTTGCGCGTTATGCACTGTCGCGCTTTCTCATGAGTCAGGAGACAATGAAGTTATTAGTGCCTAGATAAGATCTGCGAATTGTGTATAAGAGAGCTCGAATGCACATCCTCCACCGCAGTTTCTCGTCATTTTGGAAGACGGTTTAAAGTGATTATGGTGCTTGAAAATGTATATATGTACGTGCGTTTATATAAAATATACGTACCTATGTGTATTGTATATACGTGGAATAAGTGTTTCCTAAAGAATTATGTTCTGTCGCGTTTGCGATAAAAGCACATTCGATCTTCCCGCAGAGTCTCCGTCTCGCATCGACTAAATTCGCGCTATCTACGTATCGATAGCCATTACACGTACATTAAACGTAACCGTTCCGTCTGAGTGAGCGCTTGTCCACGTACCACGTAACTACGCAGCGCTATCGTCGTCGTTGTCGTCGTCGTCGTCGTCGTAGTTGTCGTCTTCTTCTTCGTCGTCATCTCGTAGAAGGCGTTTCACGATTTCGTGTTCGCCGTTCAGCTCGGGTCAAAGTTCAAATCGAGGCGGACGAGATAGCAACGGCGACGTCGATAAATCGCCAGCGGTAAACCGCGATAAACGTGGGCCTCCCCTCCTCTCTTTACCTCGTCCGGAGATTCCTCTCCTCGGTGATTCTCGTCTTTTTCCTCGATATCGCGCACGTACAGACCGCAGATTTGGTAAACAAATTATTCTCGATGCAAAAGTCCTTTCAAGGTTTTATGGGAAACGGACGACGATTATGCTCTAGTAGACGCCCGTTTAAACTGCGGTCTGCGAGATAATGATTTCGCGAGAGGATAATGCGAGAGCCCACGAGAAAATAAGACTCGCAATTTAGACGATTGCGGTGAGCGATTTGTATATGTACGAAACATATTGTGTGTGTAAAATGACGTTGCCGACGACGTCCACGCGCAAACAGCGGTCGCGTGAAATCTCATATTTTGAAAAGGAGACGTTTTTCTTGCGTCAGTTGTTTCTTCAACACATTGACATTAGCATTGTTACACGATTACGCGCGAGACGTTTTAAATCGGATTTTTCAATAATTAACATCGAAAATTTGCAACAAGTTAAAATAATGTACATATAAATTTTCACCTTGTCGGTCGCGCAAAAGAGATTGAATTATTTGGCTTGATATCGCGCACTTCGATCATGTTATTGTACCACAACTTCTTTTGATAACAACTTGATGAAAATTTTATCCCGCAACTGTACGCGCTCGGCGCGCGAGAGAAATGCTGCCGACATTTAAGAGAGAAAGAGAGAGGACTCGCGGCAAACGTGGTATACGCTCGTGGATTACGCGCGAAGGCGAATGCAAATGGATTAATATATCAAGTGTATGCAGAGCGGTTATACCGGGTATGCTCGTAATTCTCGCGGAAAGCCTATGAAAGATCGGTTTCTTTCGACGCTCTCTAACGAGCGGAAACTTCCCGAAAGTGGATGTTAACGATATCGTTTCTTCCGTGCGACGAGACGCGGCACACTCGGCTTTCGCGCATCCCGCGCGCCGTGCGCGCATATATAAGCGCATCTCGGTCTACTCACGCATGTGCATATACATCGAGCGTGAATATACCGAGAATGTATACGCGGATGTGCGGGAGGTGGCGGCGTGACATATTTTCCACTCTTTCGCCTCCGTGAATTTAACGCGTTCTCGGTTTCGCGCCGCCGCGAAAATGACTTTATCATTCATGAGATGTAAAGCGCGTTAGGAAGTCTGGAAAAATACCCGAGCAATTAGCCATAAATCAAAATCACGCTATCAAGTGCTTGTACTTATTGCCGCCTGTACGCGATTTACACACCCGCCGCGTTTTCGGGTGAATTTACGTTTTTACCTTCGCGCGCACGAGAGGAAAACGCGCTCGACCGCGCGGGGGATGAGAGAATTAAACCCACGTTGTGAATATCGATACGAATAAATAATCGCGAGAAAAACCCTTCCAGGTTCCACGCGGGCACCTGCCGCGCGAAATCTCATTTTCGCACGAATATCGAAACACTAATTGATAAAATTATAATACAGACCGTGCGAGGCGACAAAGGAAGAAGGAGAGAACCAGATTCTGTCGAACCAGATCGGAAAATTCTCTGTTTTTAAACTTGTTCAAGTTCTCTCAAGTGCTAATTAATACTTTCATATCGCTCGTAATGATGGCGGTTTACGTGAGGATAAACGAGATAGAGAAAAGTGTATTATCTTAATTTCCTCGCGTATAACGTAAATACATGTGTATATTTTATCGTCTTTACGGAGCGATAAACTGTGTGACACTTCGCTTTAACGTTGCGCGAATATACGCGTCGAGATCGACGTCGCATCATCTTGTAAGGTGTGTGTGCAAATGATCGTGATATGCGACGTACGCGTACGCGCCAGGCGCAACAAGCGCAGCAAAATAGTTAAGCGAGTATTTTGTTGGCAATTATTTTGTTGCCACGGCGAAATCAACTTTCCGCCGGACTAAATCCGATTCGAACGTTATTCGCGAGGTAAACAGGAAATGCTATTCTATAAATGCTTATCGATGCAGTTTTGATCGACATCGGAAACACATTTCTGCGAGCGCGCATTTAATTTTACGCTTAACGCGACTGTATGGCGACACCATTTTATGATGCGCGGCGAGAGAGAGCGTGGTGGCTATACACTTGATAATTGATGCAAAGTATAAATTATCATCGCAGACTTCATTTAAATGCGTCGTACACGTAGACGGTTGCGCGCATAATTTGCTATTTTAGAACAACATCAGCCACTTCAGATAACGCGGATGTGCAAACGATAAGACCGATACAGCGCTCATCATCGAGATATTTGAGGCAGGTTACAGGCGAGAGAATATTTTTTTTTTTTATAAAAATTCACTTTTATACGCGCGCATATGTTTGTATTTTATGGATTTATATTTTTGTATTCAGTGACTGTGACGTGTGTAAGAGAGAATTTTAGAATGTAAATTTGATGCATCGCGCGGTGAGGTAACAAAATAACACGCGATAGACCAAGTGATCTTGGAAATTTATTCTTTAACAATTAAATCATAAAAATAATATTCTATTGTATCGCACAGTCGTGAGACTTCAAGGTTCGTACGTTAAGTTTGTTAACGTAACGTCCGGTAATTGCGATTAGAATTTTATTTTATTTTTTGCCGCGTTAATGCGGCAGCAAGACGACTTCGCCACGTTTGGCGCAACGACGTGACGAAATTTAATGACATTTTGTGGCCAACGAGATTTGCACATAATTCCTTCGGCAGCGCATACGGCGGTGTTGATAACGGTACAGACCGCTGCAATCACGGCCGGCAGTTCTGTCTAAACACTCTTGTGTGGTTTGTATTTTATGTCTCGCCGAGACCCGTGCATGTATTTTACACAATCGCCGCCGGTAGCCTGACAATAATTCAGCTAAACGGCATCGCGGAAATAAATTCCTTTCGTTCGAAAGCAACCGGTCGGCGGTGTTTTTCGCCGACTCGATAATATCGACTCGAAAAACGTTACGCGAGACGTATTACAGTTCTTCGACGTTAAGAAAATGCGAAGATACGCGAGAATTATTGTTTACGTAACGCAAGAAAATCGTTTCGTTTTATCCACCGGTCAAGTAAAACGAACGTGCATTGTGTGCTAAATAGCAGTGTGTAAAAAACGCGATCGAATCGTCTGGAAAGTGACACCGTACAATGGATCTCGTGTCTCTTTGGCCGATCTACGGGTATTATCCGATATATTGCCGATTCATGAGTACGAACACACACACACATACGTGATTTTGCATTCACGCTATGCGGCCTCCTAGCAATGGAATATTTCTATTCCCCCGTGCAAACCCATGCGGATAATTAGTAAGCGGTTCATTGTTCGTCTGTCGGCGTACGCATAAAATCTTTTTTTTTTTTCCACCGCCACGTTTATGCACGATAAAATCTTTATTCCCTATAAGCAGAAAAAGCAGAAAATGGCTGGCCCCGCCATGGCTCATCTTCGGATCGCTTCACGCTCGGTGAGCACCATCGGGAGAGAAGGCCCGAGGCTCGCTCGAATCATCCTCATCCCGATATAAAACAATGAGTTATTAAACAATTATATTCGCATTTACTTCTCGATTTGACGCAACGATAACAACGCGTTACAAGAATCCCCGTCCTAAGAAAACGGCGAGGAAGAAAGGAGGGAGGGATGTGTTGTGTAGTTTCGTTTGCTGTTACAACCAAACTCAGTGTAAGCGATTCAATA
>QVNV01008449.1:0-10610 GCA_014825455.1 Pseudomyrmex pallidus
CACATTTGACATACATCGACACTGCCACACACACACCCACTCTCTATCTATCTATCTATCTATCTATCTATCTATCTATCTATCTATCTATCTCTCTCTCTCTCTCTCTCTCTCTCTCTCTCTCTCTCTCTCTCTATCTCTAAAAATAATTAAATTATAAACTAAGAAATACAAATAAGGTCTTACGAGCCGATCGCAGGATGTTTTACGGAAAATATGCGTGTCTATATATGCGTACATATATATATGTATATATATACATGTTTTACATGTAAATTTTTTACACGTGAGTTTTTTGAATTGAAATTTCAATTTCTAAATTCAAAAAACTCACGTGTAACAAATTCACATGTGAAACATGTATATATATACATATATATATGTACGCATATATATAGGCACGCATATTTTCCGCAAAACATCCTGCGATCGGCTCGTAAGACCTTATTTGTATTTCTTAGTTTATAATTTAATTATTTTTAGAGATAGAAAGAGAGAGAGAGAGAGAGAGAGAGAGAGAGAGAGATAGATAGATAGATAGATAGATAGATAGATAGATAGATAGATAGAGAGTGGGTGTGTGTGTGGCAGTGTCGATGTATGTCAAATGTGATTACACGACAGCGTCAAGCAAGATGCACATAAGCCGGATTGATTGTATTAATTTCACAGCCGGATTGATTTTATTACTTTCACGAGCCTAAATATTCTTTATTAATAATCAAAAATTGTAATTTAATCTTAGCTGAAACACTTGGATATTGGTTAAGTATCGAAGATTCAGGATTACAACGATAAAAGTTTGTTGCTGATACGCAGTCAACTTTACGAACAAAAGTCAAGTCGCCCTAAATATTCCAACGCATTAATCGAGTAAAACTGTTATTCCGAGACCGATCAAAACGTCGTATTTAATGTAAACGTGCCGAGCGAGCTTTCGGAATACAGAACGATTCGAAATATAACGTGGATCTAACCGGTCCACTGCGAATTTGGTAAAGCGACAACGGGATTGCTCGTACAATTACGCTTAAAGGTGCGTTTGCGCACGAGTGCGTCGGACAGTGGTTAATTTCTTGGGCTAATTCGATCGATGTTGACTTGCTGTTTCAGTTGGATAGGTTCAAAGAGCCGCCGGCGTTCGGACCGATGTGCGATCTTCTTTGGTCGGATCCTCTCGAAGACTTTGGCAACGAGAAAAATGCGGAGCATTTCTCCCACAATAGCGTCAGAGGTTGTTCGTACTTTTACAGGTGAGTTAATGTATAATAATAAAAAAATATCTCAACATTTCTCAAAACCTTTTTTATTTTATAAATGCTAAAGTATAAAAATGAGAGTAACTTGGGGTTTAATTGGAAAATCTCCAAGTTGAGAAATGAAACGGCTGTGATGAACCAGGTAGCAGGATATGTTGCTAATTGACAAAGTGATAGATTTCCAGACTTATTCGACTTTATTTGAAGTCATCTTCAGTAGATGATACAAAAAAAAAAAAAAAATACAATTCCGGCACAATGTACACAAAAACCAGTGATTCCAAAAAATAGAGTAAAAACATACTACGAGTTTAATTTTCAATCCAGATACAAATTGTGTTCTAACAATAAAAAAATAAATTAAAGTCAAGTTGGTGTCATTAAGATAAAAAAATTAAAGAGAGTCAAAGTGATTGTTTGAAAAGTATCGTTAAAACTGAGACCGGATTGAAAATCAAATTTTATAAGAGATATAAATTGCAAAGAAAGCTCCATCTATCAATTGCACGCAAATTACTTTGAGATCTTGTCTATAATCGGTAAGTATGTATCTGATAAGAGTTCGGTATCTTTCATCACATTGAGACCATCGCAACTTTGTAACTTATTAGCAATACGTCTTGCTATCTGGTTTAAAACAATTGTTTTATTTCGTAACTTGGTTTTTTATTTTTTATTTTTTTTTTTTTTTTTTTTTTTTTTTTTTTAACGATTCTCTTTCCGGAAATAACTCTCGTATCTGTGTATCATAGAGAAAAAATATTGAATAGTAAATTACAGAAAAACTTACATTACAGGTGCAACACGTTAAAAACGTAGTGGAATAATAAAAAAACGATAACGCTAGTTTATAACCACATGGTGTTAATGTAATGATAGAAACTGTGTTTTAAAGTAGAGAAAAAAACGGGGAGGGGGGAGGATCTTTAACATCCGGTTCGGCTGGATTTCTTTTTTTTTGCTTTTTATATTACCGCAAAAATACGATATGCTTGTGCGATATATCTCGCGGTTGTCGTCGCAAGTCGGTTCTCCGCCGTTTTTCTCCGCCATAGCTGCTCGTTCCCTTCCTTTACCGGGTAATTATCTCGCCGTTTGTCCCGAGCGGCGCGCAAACCGAAAGCCGTGTGCTGTGTTCCGCAAACACAACCCTCTGGCGCGATCACACAGCGTGAAACGAGGAAACTTCGAGAGGGATTCCCTCTATCTCTCTCTCCCCCGGTGACTTCTGACCTTTGTTCCTTTCGCCGAATCTTCTTACGTTTACAGTTCCTTTCCCTCTCCCTCCCTTGTGTGTCATCTTGTATTCGATATTTGTGAATGTCCGCGAACACATGTCCCGCACGAGGATTAATAACGAACAGTGCAAGTTACACGACAGTAAACCGCAGACACGACAGACCTCCCGTCTCTCTTTGCGGACCTGCTAATTATACGTACGGCCGTGCTAATGAGCACCGAGATTCGTTAAGTGTCAGCCGTCTCGCGTGCTCGTTCATAACGTTTCCCGCTCGCTCATCCATCCATCCACGTGTATACGTGTGTGATGTGAAGCGCGCGCGTCCACCAGACAGAATGTAATAAATTAAACTCGGTGGAAAAACGAGACGTTTTTATGCATCGCCATCCAAGGGCAATTTTTAGCGATGGATTGATATTAAATGTCTATTTATCTCTTTCTTCTCTCTCTCTCCACGTTTTCCTTCCATTTTTACTTTGTTATTAATGTTGTTAACGAGACACGCAAACAAAAAGAATTACATTACGTTTTTTTTTTGCGCAAGTTATCTCGCGAGCAGCTATTTAAAAAAGAAATTTCAAGACGGACTTGAGTAATCAAGTTGTTCATTCATTCATACATACACGATCATAAACGATCGCGATAAGATAATAACGATCGTTATGAAGACGTTCCGGGTAACACCGCAGGTCCGGTTAACTCATTTTCGATTCCCGCATTATCGTGTTTCGGTCGAGGGATATAGGTAACGTGCATTAAGTTTCACGCGAACATAAATCACACGCCGTGTCTCGAGCAGTATGCGAGCAGTCTGCCGGTAATCACTGTCGGTCGTCCGATTACAGCCTGACTCGTACTACTTGCGCGTTTCGAACGTCCATCCCGTAAAGAAGCTCTTGATTACTTCCCCTAATGACTCGAAAGTGGCTGCACGGCTCTCTCTTTCTCTCTCTCTCCTTCTCTCTCCTCCCCCCTCTCTCTTTTCTTTTTATAAAGAAAACCAAACACATCTCGCGCTGCTATAATAACGCGAAATAAATCATCTTATCGTCGTACCGACGTGTGCGTATCGAAGTTAAGATTCATCGACCCGAGAGATCGATGCCGGTCGGCGTTGGCGAGCGACGCGCGATTTTCGAGAGATTTCACCGCGTCATTAATCTCTGTCGGCGCTATGAACGGGTCTTAATGGCTACTAACGATCTAGCCGCGACGTGGCGCAAACATTTCTCACGATCTTTGCCCGGATCAGTTATACTATAGCGCGAAAAGGGTCATCCTGTACGGCGTTGACGTCTTCGGTCTGGCTTAATTTGTTTACGGGAACCTACACACGCGTGCCACGTTTGTCATACGGTGTGTTCTGGTTTGACAGCAATACATCACGATTAAAAGCTCACGCGGTGTGTGAGACCCGGATTCGCGCGTTTATAAACAGGTATATAAGCCTTCGCGATTTTGCAGACGAGACGCTCAAGCATTCTCGAGAGAAAATAAATAAAACAGTTTATTCGTATTATTTAGCGCGGTCCAACAAATTCGCGAAATTATATTAACAAAGTTGCGCTAAAGATCTGTGCGTGCCCGACAAGTTAAGATTGATTATTTGGCGCGTCAACAATTGTTTTTGATGCGGGTGCCAAGAGAGCGAGAATCCACGCCTCTGTAATCCAGAGATCGCGTAATTTCGACGAGATACGCGTTTTCTCGAAATAATTATTCAAATTCACGTTGGACAGTTGCTCATCCTTACGTCTCTTAAAAACTATTTATTTATAAATCTTATTTTGTTTTACTTGTGTGTGTGCGCGCGCGTATTTGAAAAGTATTGTAATACGCGTATCGAGTAAAATTTTTTTAAGCTAAGTGGTTTACAAAATCGCGGCAATTATTTTCACGTTACCTATTAACACGTGCTCAGCTGTAAATTCATTCACAAGCTCTCGTGAGTGTTTTCGTTAACTTGGAAAATTCTTCTTTAGCGATCGATTATGTCTGTTTTTTTTTTTTCAGTTACGCGGCGTGTTGCGATTTTCTGCAGAACAACAATTTGCTCAGCATCATAAGGGCGCACGAAGCTCAGGACGCCGGATATCGTATGTACCGAAAGTCTCAGACGACGGGCTTCCCATCGCTTATCACCATCTTTAGCGCACCCAACTATCTCGATGTGTACAACAACAAGGTATGAAAGTCTTTCGCCTTTTTTTTTTCATAAATCGCGTTATCTCGAATCGTTTTGCTATTTATTTACTTAAAGGAGAGAGACCTGACGTTTCTGTGAAATACACGAACACTCTTGGTATGAAATTTTAATCTGGTAAAAAAAAAAAAAAAACGTTCGACGAACAAGTTCGCATATAAGTGTAACACAAGTCATAAAAATGTCGATAATCGTTACACCCGCAGGCGGCAGTTTTAAAGTACGAAAACAACGTGATGAACATCAGACAGTTTAATTGCTCGCCACATCCTTACTGGTTGCCCAATTTTATGGACGTTTTTACATGGTCCCTGCCATTTGTCGGTGAGAAAGGTAAGTGTGTTGGTTTAAAAATCGCGCGAGCTCTCACATTCATAAAAATATTATATTTTTATACGTTATCTACTTCCCCTGGTAACAGTGCTTCAATCTGTTTTTTTCTTCCCAAAAAGCATATCTGAAGAAAGAATATAGGAAACACAATTTTCACACGAGAAAGAAATATTGATTTTTTTTTTTTTTTTTTATTGAAAAAAGTTAAAAAAAAATTCTTTTTTCTATGTCAAAATGGCTGTGAAATTATTTGTTGCGAAAAATATTTCGCTTCAAATTCAAGGAAAACAAGGGTTTCTGTTTTATCTTTCAGTCACGGAAATGTTGGTGAACGTACTCAACATTTGCTCGGACGACGAGTTGATGAGTGACGGCGATGACGCGCTCGAGGAAGGTAATGTCTACCACTTGATCCGTATCCATCATCTTAATCCGAATACAATTTATTTTGCAGATGTTTCGAAAAAAAAAAAAAATCGGCACTGGGACTGGTCTCTCTTATATCGTGATCAGAGCCTTTGGTTTTTGTTTTACCCTTTTATTGTGGAATTATTCTTGATGTGTCTGAGTTTCTTGTTCAATATAAAATCGTACGGAGACACGAAATAAAAATCAACGCAATTGCGTTTGACGCGCGATGAAAAACAATCTTTTTCAACCGTTTTTGTTGAAAATTCAAAAAGTTTTATATACATATATATGTATATATGTTTGAAGAGTCTCGCAATTATGCGATCGTTGAGAGAGAAGTGTAATTCTTACTGAATCGTTCAATCTGCGGGAGAACTTTTGAGCAAATCTCGTCTTCGATAAATTCATTCCGTTCAAGGCGCGCTCTAATAACGGCGGGAGAAACGAGGTGCACGTTTCAATTTTATTCGTCGGGAAGGAATGAGCAAACGAACGAAGAGAACGCGATAAGACGCAGACTGAGATTTTTGCTAATATCTGAAATCTACAAGCTCTGACACGATCTAAGATAGGCCAACGTCACGTTTTTTCGTGCACCGAGAGAAGAGAGAATGCGCGGATTCATCTCTCAGATTCCGCCGTGCTGCGGAACCATTGATAGAAAAGAGTCAGAAATGATCTAACGATGAAAAATGAATTGGGATTCCCCGCCTGTGTGAATCGTCGCATTCTCTCCCACAAAAGAAGATCGATTGTGCGCGTGCTGCCTCCGGATTGGACAAGCAAAACGTTGCGAATTTTTACGAAAAACTGACGCCCTCGCCGCATTATTTTCTGCGGCGCGACAAGGCGATAAAAACTGGACGCGTTCGGAACGAATATGCTTTTAGTTTTTTATTTTGTCTTTTTTTTAAATTTCGTTCGAAATTTTATTCAAAAAAATTCTCTTTTCACCTCCCGAAGATTGTTACGGCGAATTTTTTCCGCCTCGCGCAAAAAACAAGCAACAGCACGAGCACGATCGAGTCTTGCCGATCAAGTCAAGCCGCAATTTCTTAGATCGATATCTAGCACCTCTGCGAGAACTTTACATATTCTCAGTACTTTCATATATATATCACTCCTTCTCGATTCACATGATTTCGCTAATGCTAGCGCACTTTTTTAAAAAGTTCACCTTTTCGAGCGGAAGTTTGAAAAAAAAAAAACAAACAAACAAAGAGGAAAAAGAAACACGAAAAATGACATCTTTGCGCGCGCATATTGTCGCGCCGAAACAAAAAAAAAAAAAAAGTAGTCAAAATATATATCTCTATCATCCCCTCACCATCTCACTCTTGAAACTTCCAGAGACAAATCTTGAATTCTCTTTCTGTTTGCATTTTCACTCGCTGCACGGACAGATGGTAAGAAACGCCGCTCGATTCTTCTAGACGTCACACAACTAAAAGCTTCATTGATTATCATTATTTTTTTAGCTATTTCATATGGTAGTTTCTCGATGTCAAATTTCTTTTCCCCTTTACACCTTCTCTTTGCTCTATTTTTTATTGTCTTTTTATTCTCTCTGTCTTTCTTTTTTTCTCTCTTGACTACGTCTTTTGTCCGCGACGTCGTGTCGCATTTTTCATGGGAGACGCAGAACGCGTATGTATACCATTCATATCTATCGTTTCTTTTCTCTTTTTTTTATGTCTTTCGTTTTTTTTCTCTCTAATCTCTATACGCGTACGCGTGTGTATATATATACATATATATATTTATCATTTTCTCTATAATATATATATATATATGTTTCTTCCTCTTCATCTTTGATCATCTTTTTTCATGGTATTTATACGGTTTCTTGTGCATCAAGGTATGAGGTTTTCTTGTCTTTTTTCTTTTACATCTTTTTCTCTATCTATCTCTTTCTCCCTTTCTGTGTCTCTCTCTCTCTCTCTCTCTCTCTCTCTCTCTCTCTCTCTCTCTCTCTCTTTGGCAGTATTTTATTTTTTACTTCCTATTTCCGATTATATACGTATGTACGTGTATGTATGTAATACATATTCAACGTGTCTTGACGGCACAGCCTGGATTTACATCTTCACCAAATGAAGTAGACGTTGATTTTCTGCATCAATTATATTCATTATAGCATTTTCACCTCGTCTCTCTTCATATATATATATAATATATATACGTTTGTTCAAGATGGCATTGGAAACTGGCACATCCTTTTGCTTGTTCTCGATGCACAGTAATTACCTTACAAAAGCTTTCAAAGCGTTTGTCGAATCGATAAAACTACTCAAGAGGAGGATATCATTTGCCATCTTGCGCATTACGCACTTTCACGCATGCATCGTAGCAAAAGAAATTAAATTAATTTGTCGTTTCGCCATCGTCTTCTTTTTTTTTCTTTTTTTTTTCAATATTATAATATTGTAATATTTCAAATCGTTTTCATTTATCAACGTTGTATCATTGTCCAACTTACATCGTCAATTTCGATTTCTCTCACGCATTATGTATCCATCCCCGCTCCTGTCGGCTTGTTTTCTTTATTTATTATTTTTTTATTTATTTATTTTTCTTTTTCGTACATTTCTCATGTAATATGTACCTTTCAGTACGATCACCAATAATTGATTCTACGTGCGAAAAATTAAAAAAATGATCAAAACCACTTCCGGACGGATGGAACTTTGCGACCGGCGGCTGCAATCGTGAGAAGCAATTTTCTCTCCTAGCGATTTATGAATTTCAGCTCGCGGATACTTTTGATGATTCATCAAATTATTCCAGATTACACGTATGCGATTGAAAAAAAAAAGAAACTAAATTTCTTTCGCGCAATTCGTAACATGTCGGGAGATCAGATCGATATGCAACCAATTCTCTCGTTTCAGTCAAACAGCGGACCACCGCGGGTCTAAGAATATCCATCCACCTCGGGTTTGGTTTTTCGAGTCAAGAGAAAGTCAAGCAAAGTTTCCTTTCTCATCTTCATTATTCCCCCCCCCCCTCCTCGCTCCCAAAAAAAAGATCTCGTGGCTAACGTGCTCTCGAGAAACATCTCCCGGCTGTTGCGGCTGAATCGCTTTGATCGGGAGAAAAAAAAAAGAGTTCAAGTAAAATGTTCCGGTGTTTCGATCAATAAGATACCCTCGACTCTTGCCCTTCTTTTGCCCCTCTTTCCCTGGTTTCATCTCCTTTAATTATTGTGAGAGTTATATGCGCCGTCCTCAACTCCTCTGCTACTGCCCCCTTCTCAAAGTTGCACTCTGACTGTCTTTTATCGTACTCCTTCTCTATTATATTTGTATCAATCACACTGGCCTTGGACTCCTCCTATCTCGGCACGACACTATGCTACTACCTCTACTACTTCTCTACTACTACTACTACTTCTACTACTACCACTCAAAACTCCGATCGTTCGGCATACCGCAACTCCCGTAAAGTCGCAGCCAAAGTCGTTGTTCAAAAAAAGAATGGTAAGTCCCCGTGTTGAGAGCTGACGACTTACTTTCTTTTGAAAGAGCCAAGATTTTTTCTTCTTTTTCGAGCGTGCCAAGAGTAACCCAAAAAAAAAAACGAGAGAGATTTTTTGTTTTTGTCTTCTTCTTTCTCTCTCTTTTTGTACATATATATATATATATATATATATATATATATATATATTTTATATATGTATATATTTACAATTTATATTTGTGGTATATATATGCATATATATACACACATATCTTAACTTTTTTTTTTCTATTTTGCCAGTGTTTTTTCTTGCGTTTCGATTCTTTTCTTTTTTTTTTTTTTTTTTTTTTTTTTTTTTTTTTTTTTTTTTTTTTTTTTCTCTTGCGTCACGCCGGTACGCTTCGTGAAGCGTTCTGCCAGATCGGATGTAATATGTTTTGCGTGTTTTTTGTGTATTCGTTTTGCCGGTTCTCTCTTTATACCTGTATATAATTCTTTCAAGTAATCTACCGTGGGTCGACGCAGAACAATATTATGAGTCTCTACTTTGCAACTTTATTATTGTTGACGTTATGACATAAATTTACGATCAACGTTGTGTATATAGCTTTCGGCATGAATGTAAATTAGCTTTGTATCGTATATTATTCTTGAGATTACATTTGTTATTACATACGTAAATACATTTCTGCGACATGCACTTTTTTTTTTTACATTTAACTTCTTCGACAAAGAACCGTACGTACTTTGAAGTTTACACAAACTCCCGGTGGAATTCAGCGAATGAGAATGAGCAAAACATGAACGCCAAACATGAACGTACCGCGCGTCAGTATTATTTTCTCGTTTAAGTGAATTTTTTTGCCTTCGTTCGTTTTATATCTCTGTCTATATACTTATACATATTTCTATCTTCGTCATCATCTTCTACTTCCTTTAAACGTGTTATATATATATATATGTATATAACCGTGTTCTCCGACTTCAAATTGAGCAATAACATTTATAACTGTACCATTAATCGTCAGACAACACGCCGATGAACGTTCCGTTTCACTCGTCGCCCTTCCGTTTTTTCCTTCCGTTTTGCCACCGGCTCCTGTTGTATCACACACATCTCTTTCCGCTTTTTGTACCCTCCCCCTGTTTGTCTATTTACACGCTGAATCTTGTGATTGCCACGATAATCTCGCCCATTCCTCTTTCTGTCCGTCAAATTTTTATTAACTTTTTTTTTTATCTCCATTAAAATTTTCCTGCTTGCTTCTTTACGCTTTTCGACGATACACTACATTCCTACTGTACGTACACGAGATATGCACCGAATCTCTAAAAAAAAAAAATCTTCTGAAAGAAGATTTTATCATTTTCCCAATTTGAAGAAAACCGTGAGAAGTAATTAAGGTAGTTCTATCTTACGTAGGGCCGGATTTCGTGGGTGCTAAAAGGGATCCATTAAAAATTTACAAGAAAAAAACGCATATTATGCACGACTAAGAATATAATTATTGACGAAATGTAATAAACTATTTGTAAAAAAATATTTTATAAATGAAGAACGACAATTTAGGGTAGTTCTATCACGTAGAGCCGGATTTTGTGGGTGCTAAAACCGATTTTTCTATCACATTATCACTTTAAATCAATTTATTAAATCGAAATGGTCGGTAACGTTATTATTTTTTTTAATGTCTACTTTTTAGAC
>QVNV01008450.1:0-12354 GCA_014825455.1 Pseudomyrmex pallidus
AAAAAAAACGTAACTCAGAAGGCAAGGCAACAGCATCATCCGCTAATTTCAAGTTCTATCAATCTATAAAACTAATATATATATAATGTATACATATATATACGTAGAGCTATCCGACTCATTTTGTTTCCCACCTTCATTGGCATCAACGAAGACAAATGTTTCGTGTCGATGCTTCTTACATACAAGCACTCCTCTCTCGTCGTTCGGCGAATTCCACACAATCAGAAAAAAAGCGAGCGATAAATAATTCAGTTGAATACGATCACGCGTTGCCATTGATTTTCCACCGACGACGTGTGCACTCGAATTTCATGATTAAATGCCGAAATCGGCCGGGTTTCGGCGCACGGGAAAATATATGGAAATCCACTCGGTCGGTGACTAATAATAGCCGAAGTACGACGACTGATCGACCGATTCTCTTTCGGAGTTCTGGCCACCGCGGAGTCCGTCCAATACGTCCCTGTCAGATTAGATCGCGGTACTTGACAGACTTGCGCTTCTGTCTGTCGCACGTGTTTTCTCTGATGGTGTCTTCGGGCCGGAGGTCAAACCATACCAGATCCATAAAGACGATTATTCTTTTTTTTTCCTACCGTTCTCTCTGCCTCTTTGTCCCGGAATCTTTACAAATGAGATACAACCGAAGAGAAAAGCGAATGCATGCAAGGGGGTACGCAGGCATTAACCCCAGACAGGCATCGACCCGTTCGGCGCATTCTCGAAGAGAACCCGCGTGTGTACGTAATCCTTCGTGAACAAGAAACCGTTCTCGCGGAGGACTCGAATTATGCAGTCCGTCGGGTTGGGTTGCTTTGTTTGTGATTCTCGTTCGATTGATCTTTTACGTATCTCTTCGACTATCCGTATGTACTTAGTGAGAGAATAATACAGTCAAAGAGATAAGAATCCGCGTGATACGTTTGACGCAACGTTACTTATTTCGAGCTCAGGATTAGACTATATCGCTCATTGATAAGTGATCTTCAAACTGTTTCCCGAATTTATATCCGTTGATGAAGGTGCTTTGCCTTCTGGGAAAGAAACTCGCGCGCGTCTCGCTTTAATCACTTTTAAACGCGCATAACAATTTGTTATAACTTCAATGTATATTTCGATGTAACCGTATCACAGCAGCGAATATATAATGAAAACGTTCTCGCGCTATCTAACGATAATGAGAACGATCGTTCCCGGTAAAGTTCGAACGGTGTTCATTTTTTAACCCAGTTGTTAGAGACCGATAAGAAAACTCCGGGATCGTTATCTAAATACCGCCTCGCTTCCTGTTGCTTGTGTACAAAAGTAGCTGGCCTTCTTAGAATTGATGAACGGGAAATTGAAGGCATTAACGGACTTATTTCTCTTGCGAGAGTAGCGAACGAGTTTCAATTGCTTCCCTGTTATTCAATAAGACGACTGTGCAGAAGGTGCGATAAATATCTTCGAGAATATTATTAGAGATTAGCTAACCCCAATTATCTTTAAAACACTGAGAATGTTATTTTCAGAAGAAAATAATTCAAACTGTATTCACGCGAGAGAGCTCGCACGTACATACGTAATCGTCTCGCGTATAATTATTCTAAATCTTTAACTCCAAATAATTGTATCGCAACAAAACTTTTGCGATCCTTGTTCGTGCGCTTATCGGCGAGCGATTATGCCGATAATTCGAACAGTGAGAACCGTATAGAAACGTGGTGAAGTCTCTCAGTCAAGTCGACCGATCACTTCACTGCGAGAATACTGTAAGTGGTAAGTGTACACACGCTGATAAGGAGCGCGCGCTATCAATCGAAGTGACGCGCGTTCACCGCGCTCGCATTCCTCTCGACGCGTTCTTAACGTAGCACCGATAATAATCCGAAGCGGTCAGCTTCGTACCGATCGTATCTCCGCGCGCGGCGCGATTCTTTCTCGGTGGTATTATATGCCTCACCTGGTCGACGCGGCACGGCGCGGCGCGGCGCGGCGCTCAAGCACGACGATGCTCGGGGGATTAAGAGGAGGATAATAATTCGTGGCGGCCGTGAGAGATCGTGCGGCGCGCTCGGAGAGATCTTCGAGGATGATTGTTAGCGAACGGGGCATTAGTCGCACGGTAGCCGCCGATGCCGATGGATACGCACTCCATCGGTGGGCGGAGGGAGAGAGAGAGAGAGAGACGGGAATGTGGAAAGCACAAACGTTGAAGGAGGGGGAGGATCTGATGCTGACGGGTATTAAAATTAATGGTCAGTCGTGTACGCTGACGTGTCACCTTATACCTCCATGCGTCATTTTGATTGACCAATAAATTATCTCTCGGGAAAGGTTTTGCGCGCCGGTGGCCGCCGACCTCTATCTCTCCCTCTCCCTCTATGTCTCTCTCTTTCTCTTGCGCCCGTCGCTCTTCCCCTTCTAGGGAAAATCCGCGCTATCTGCAATCTCTTTTTGGTATCGTTGTCTACCCGCTTTACAAGAATAATTGAATAAACAGTACACGTTTTACGAGGTGATAATGCATGATTCTATCATATCTGATAAAAGTAAAACAGAGAGAGAATGTATGTAATTATTGAAAGAGCATTTTGTATACACTAAAAGCAATTTTATATATTTAATTAAGAGACAATTATGTACTCATGTAAGATCGCGTATTGTAAAGTGATTTAGCGATAAATGACGCGCATTATTTTTTCTGTCATGTCGGCTTAAAAATACTCTGCGCGATTCCGCTTCGATATTCCGGTCTGGATCGGCTCTGTGCGCGATTCCAGACGCGCAAGCGGCAATAATAACGAACTCTCTGTCTCGCGAATTTCCGCGAAAGAGGTCTCAACTCAGGCTTTAATGGCTCAATCCGCATGTTCCGACAACACGATGTGTGGGCCGACGATGGTTAAGGCCCTCTCCGAAATTTTCTTCTGGCCCGAGTCCCCGCGAAAGACGCGTTACTCGGGACAAAACTTGCGCTTTGCCTCGTTTTTAGAACGCACGAACAGGCCAAATGACTGGGACGCGCCCGCTCTCATGCATGAATGCAACGTCAGCTGCCATCCCGACGAGATATGGCGAACTCTTCATTAACCGTGCGGAATATTACGATGGACGCGGACGGGGGCACAACGGAGAGACCCGCAAAATCGTCGATGCGGAATTCATATCTCTCGTTTTTTTTTCGACGCGTGACGCGATGACACGTATGTACAACAGAAGGATCACTGTTTTCGGATAATTAAAACGATAAAAGTCTCACCGACTGTTGAAAAAGCACGTACAAAAGAGAGAGCGCTTATGATATCTAAATGGCAAATATACCTATTTTATTCTGTCAAAAAATATGGCAATATTTCACGTAGACGGTTCAAGTGTCAAATCCGTGGAAATAATTTCTGATAAAATCGTTATCGCGTCAATATATTCATACGCGCGACGCTGCTTCGACCAACCATCTGTATTTCTCGTGGATAAGACGATATTAATTTGCGAATTATTTAATTATCGATATATTATTTCTTGGCGGTGTGTTTACACATCGGTCGCGTATTAATGACGCAATGAAAGCAATATTTTATTTACGCGTGTAGTGACAAGAGAATTTTTTATTAGCTTCGCAATTTTATCGTACGAAAAACCAATAAAGGCACGCACGCAATGAAATAGCAAAAACGGCGTCAAACATGAGTTGTCATTTCGATTTAACTTCAACCTAATATTGGTGTGAATAGAGAGTAAAATCCGTAAGACGATATCGTATTGCCATTGATCCGATCCGGATAAGATCGACTCTTAACGAGAATTAAGTAAGAGGGTCCCGCGGCGTGGGATAGTTTGTGACACTTTTCGGAGTCACGGGGAGAATCATGGAGCACGATGGAGAGCTCGACGATCCGTATTTAGTTTCGTAGTGTCATGTCCAGCTTAACGCACCCGCGCCTCCGGACAAGTCCGAACTCCAAACACGTCTCCTTCTAGAGACCTCTTCACACGTCACAGCTCTATCCACAACAGACGAACTACGTTCACCAGGATTCTATTCGGACGCGTTTCGTTCCATGAAAACAATTTTCGAATGTCGAGAAAAACTTATTTTTCTTCACTTTGGTGAAAACCTCCTCTCGCGGGAGTGACGGTGTCGAAAACATGTTTTCCCCGATTCGGCGTTGGACGCGAGGATCCTTTTAGAAAATTCATTTATGACAGTCGGAGGAAACGAGACGCGGAATTCCCGAGCGATCTTAGTAGCCAATAGGGTGGATGAGTCACCACCTTCGGGATCGTAGAAGGTAAAGAGCTCGCGCAGAGTGAGAGTGAGAGAGAGCAGAAGAGCAAAAGGGGTAAGAAAGCAAAAAGAGAAAAGGAAACGAGCAGGAGAACCTTTAAGTGGAGGGGACACGCCGCGGAGTGGTGGTACTACAGAGGAAAGAGTGGAAAGAGAGAGGTGGGAGGATCGCGGAGCCCTCGGGACCACACACGACGTTCCACGCGTCTGCGACTCGGTTACATTGCTTAATTGTAAACGAGTCAGTGGTTCTCATGCAGTCGGTTGCTTCCGCCGTCCTGTCTACCCGCCCTGCCGATATCTTTCACATTAATCTCTTTCTCTCTTCCAAAACAAAAGGTAAACAATATATAACGTATTACATATTCTTTTCCGTGTAATTTTTCTACGATTAAAAATTGAACTTGTGGTATAGTTTGATCTTCTGCGAATAATGCTCTTGAGAAATAAGGCGATATCATATTGATCCGATTCGAATAAGTTCGAGTGTAATGTTTTTTTTTAAAAAAACAAAAGGACCCCGTTTTATCAGTAACATCATCAATTCTGTCAATTGTTCGGCATGTGTCGGTTTCCAACTAATTAAAGACAGAATCGAGCTCCTTTCATCTTCCCTTTGCTGTTTATCCTCCGCAGCAGGTTGACCTCCCTGTTCTCCACGCTTTCGGCATTCCTCAAACGTTGCCTGTATCCCTTTTACGAATGTCTCGTGTCCCCTTAATAGCCTTACATAATAAAAAAAAAAAAAAAAAAAAAAAAAAAAAAAAGAGAGAAATAATAAGTCTATTAAATTTCTCGAAGTTTGCTTTAACGCGTGGAACGTTACGTTTTGTCTCGTTGTTTCTTTGGGATTGTCTAAGAAAAAAACGTTACACTTTTGTTATTGACTTATAGATTAAATAGTGCGAATATAGCACACATCACTCGCCCGTATATAGCAACGAAGTTGCTAAAGCGGATGCGAGGCGAATCCAATGCGGATCCTTTTCGTCGGAGATGAATCTCGACTCATGTAAAATAAGATAAACGTTCAGACAGATCCAATCGCAGTTCCACAATATTCTACCTAATAATCTGTAATAGATCAGCATAATCGAACGCATCACTCGGACGATCAGAAAGCGAAATAGTGGGAAAGGCCAAAGTCACTCGAGAATCGTTAGCAGAAAGAGAGAGTCCGTTTATCCGTCATATAGAGTCCTATATATACAATGTTGGTCACGATAATGATGCGACAAAATCAAGTCGTGGGCAGCCAGAGGATTTACGCGTCCTTGCTCATCCTTCGCGTTCTTCTGTATCACCTGAATTCGCGGGTGGCCCGCAAGTCTCTAAACGTAAAAAGAAATAGACGAAGCACACATCCGCCCAAAAGTCGAAAGGACGAAAGGACGATCGAAAATCACAATGCGCATTGTGCAGAATAGAGTTCGTCACAAATGATAAAACGTCGCTCGTATATATGTCCTGGTTAAATATTATATAATTACTCGTATATAATTGCTAACATTTTAATTACACGTGTAACGTTGCTAATTAAGCCAAATAAATTTATTGTTACACGTACGTTAAATTTAGTAAGAATTACGAGTGAATATATTGAAAGAAAGTGTGTGTGTGTGCAACGACAGTTTATAAATTCGTTACAACGCATTCGAGAGAGAGAAAAGAGAGGAAGAGGAAAGGATGTGCGAGTCTTTACAACCTTCTGTTTACAGTTTACAATTTTCTCGTCGGCGGCAGCGGCGGCGGCGACGGCGCACGGGGTTAAGTGTCTTCTCGAGAGAGCAATAAACGGAGGCGGTAATCGTAAACATAGCACTGCAGACATTTTCACGCGTTTCAAGTGCAGTTAGCGCGATACTTCGCTTTTGTGGCCGCCTCGCGAACGTGGTCACGGTGTTTTAAGCGATACCCACGGTCTTTGCGCTCGGGCGCCATACTCGAATTCCCGGTAACCGACGGTTTCCGACGCGTTAAATTTCACGCTTAGTCCCATGCGTCAACTCGTTTTCGCTTATAGAAAAATTCCCCGTTAGAAAGCCGGCACAGGAAAAGCACACGTGGATTAACAATTCATTACGAAGCCGTGCGCCGTTTCTCGTTGTTGCGTCATTAAACGAACCTCTCGCGCTTTTTGTCGGACACGTGTAAAACGCGCGCGAAATACTTAAATTTACGTAACACGCGCGAACATAATTTTCTGTACAATATATTACATGTCAAAAATGAAATGAGAAACTGTTGTGAACCTTTTGTTGAAATTTACTAACAATTCCTTAAACAACTCTGACATTATAATAATATAATCGCGCGCGCGGGGGAAGATTCGTTTCTTAAGACGTAACAGTTTCCAGATGTGTGCCACCTCACAAGAAGACGCCGGCGCCTTCGTAATCAGCGGCGAACGAGTGGCGCTCGCCATATCGGATAACACACGGCGCGCACGCACACACGCACGCACACACGCACATATCACATATTCTGTGATATCACAGCCGCGGCGAATGTCTTCGGGGTGGCTAGTACGCCGCGTGTGACGGTGCGGGCCACCCATGTAGCCGTTGTTCGCTCGCATCTATCATGGAGCCACCTTCTTTTCCCGGCAGCTTAAGCCCCAATAAAAGCCCCGGGTTCGGCCCTGTGTCTCCGGATCGGAGCAAAAAATCGGCCATTACCTCGCGAGCCAGAACTCGATGGATCTAACTCCGTAACTCGAGGACCAGCGAGATTTCGTCCGACAGATCGCCGCCACCGCGCGATCCTATGATTCCTCCTCTCTCCCTCGTCTCTTCCTTTTTTTTCCTCCCGATTACTATGTCACTGTTCAGCTCTCGAATCGCGCAGAGAGAAACTGACAAGACTCAAGTCATTCCGGTATGGAATTCATCAGACACGTGATACTTCCAAAAAAAAAAAAAAAAACCATATCCGCGCTGTTAAAAACAATTTAAAGACCATTAATTTTATTATAGATGATTACAAATTTATGATCATTGCGTTCGAATTTACAATCTTTCGAGGAACCGTAAACAACTGAATCGTGAAAATAACTTCAGGCGTCGTAAATTTAATCATAAAACCTTTAAATAATTTAACGGTCAAATTTCTCCCATCACGGGTTACGTATCAAGAAAACAAATTTTCATCTCTACGTACACAGATATCATCGAAATTCATTTAGATCTTAACGCGCTTTTTTCATAAAATTTACATAATTACTCGAAAAAAGTAAAAAATATATATCAATTATTTTCAAAGTTTTTTTTTGACTGTCTGGTGTTTCGATTAACGACGTGAATCCGCCTTTGATATTAGTAGTCGAAGAGACACTTCGTGACTCTCGCCTAGCTCTCAAACCGGCCGGTCGTGCGATCGCAATCGATCGAAGCCGGCGATCGCGCGATATTCAGCAAACATCGTGCGGTGATCAAGTAGAGCCAATTTTCTCTTCATCGCTTAATTATTACGAGCGCGCGTAGCGTGTACACGCAACGATACTATAACCGTTGATTTGCGCCGACGGAATTTATCACGCCGGTAATCGCCGATCGTTCATTCGACGCGGCGCAACGACGGCAACGATCGGCGGATTATCATCCAATCCCGCGTCTAATTGTTAATTCGATCGTCATTTACATTTTCAGTTACGCCTATCAAATAAGATGCGTGATGATAGACGCTTGTACGCGCAACACTTTCCCCGCGCGTTACAAAACAACGCAAAACAAGGAAGCGCGCGCGAAAGAAAAGACGCGAAAAGTGAAATTACTCGATCCAGATGTAATATTTTGGGATCGGCGCCGGTCATAAATAGCCCGCAACGTCTCGCGCAACGACATTCTTGCATGAATTTCAAGACAACAACGTCGTTTCGTTCGCGCGGCCTCTCTCGTTCGATCGGACGGACGGGGACCCGATTATCGTGGAAAATTGATGCCGTGGAAAGAGACGCGCGAGACGCTCGAGAGAGTATTCGAGCTTGCGCGAGTTAATTTGTGGAAAAGATCGCCGGGATAATTCATGCGCGCGATAAAAATTTAATCGCGCGCACGCATATCGGTTGAAAAAGTATAATCGAAAGAAAGAAAGTGCACCTTCTTCTACTTCCCACGGTGCATTTTACGACGGATCTGACCGGTCGGCATGTTCATGAGAATTTATTAACGTTCATTTTCTGTTTAATTATCCGGCATGCGGCATGCGCTGCCAAGACGTTTCTAAGAGACCGGCACGTTCCGCTCGGTGAGAGACAGAGACCTCGGCGTCGTTAAAATTATCGGTCTGAAACCACAGGCAGGGAATTTGTCTTCGACACGGTAATGTCTTACTCGTCTGCACTATTGATCCTTAATTGCAAGCACTCGAAAGTATTACTCATTTGGTATAATAACTGTTAGACTCTTTAAAACATTTTTTACTAAAAAAGTTTGCTATTTATGTAATAAAACGCGATCTCGGAGCAAATCACAGAGCGAATCGCAGAGTTTTACAGTCTCTGCTTGAAATGCGTATACGCGAGACGTTTAGGATAACCCGACGGATTATTTGTGTGAAATTTTACGGCGTTGCGTGCGTTATGCGGAAATCGTTAGGATAATTGAAGTATGCGAAATTACGCGCTCGATAAGAAAGTAAGAAAAAAATTATCCGCAGTTTTTTAAGTTAATTAACGTGGCATTCTGTAATGGCGCGTAAAAGTTTGGGATATTATATTTTTTTCTGACGACGTTCGAAGCATTGAAAATGAAAAATCTTTTGTTGACCTCGCGTCACGATCGACACAATAATTGGCGATGAACATTTTCGCGATGTGAAAACGATCAGATACTGTATATTGCGCGCGTATCACTTACGCGATAAATATTCATCGACGATCCTCGTTACTTAATTTTAATTCATCCGATAAATTGCTCATTACGTGATCAGACAGTTTTCTCTCACGTCTGACGCCTCCACGCCGCGAGGGAGATTAAGATTGAATAAACTCGCATTTGCAAGTCAAATAAAGAAGCCTAGTCGCGTTTTGCGGAATATTTATAATCATCCGCGTTAACGACGCGGCCGTAAACGTTCCCGAAGCGGCATATAAAAGCGGTGTAATACTTCGAAACGACTTTCTCCAGCTTCTGTTAGAATTCTACTCATGCAAATTTCACGATCCTCGGTGAACAATGACTCGACGAACGTTTATGTAAAATATTATCTCACTTCTTTCTTTCACGTACGCAACATACATAAATTATCGCAAGTCAAAAAAGAACCGCGAGGAGAAGTTTGTAAATTACATGTTCTGTCTTTAGTGTTCGCCGATCGTGCGAGAATTCATATTTGAATTTTTCCTCGTGTTCGTTTACACCAACAGTAATCAAATTTTTCGCTGCACGAGAAATTCGTCGCGAATCTCAATACGAAATACCGCGTTGTTGCTCTACAAAAAGAGCAGAAACCAAAAACAAAAAAAAGAGAAGGAAGATGGACATCTCCGATAAGTCTCTTTTCGTTCGAGCCGCCGAGCATTCCGGGATCCGTGGTCAGACACTTTCTTAATCGCGGCCAGTTCGTTTGCATGGAAACAATTCGGCTACCGACTTAGGTGACTTCAGTGACATTCTCCGCCAAGCCGGACCGGCCGAGAAAGAGAGAACGGAGGGCCACGAAGTGATCCATGGGGACCTTGTGGGTTCCACGGGTTTACCACCGACCGTGTGTACACGTATACGCGCACGCGTGTATGCGGGGCCCTGGCACGGGGCCCAGTTGGGTGGTCCCATTCCGCTGACGCGTTCACAACACCCATCTCTCGCTATTATACCCCTCGGTGGCTCCTTCGCTAAGGACCTTATTAAATATTGCTACACGCGAAATCTCATTTCGTTACGTACTCTCTCCCGCGCGTCATCTCTCTCTCTTTCTCTCTCTCTCTTTCTCTCCTTGTTTCCTCCTTCCCGTTCCGCCCGCCCGTCGTGCAAGACGCGCAGTGCAGGAATGCGCGATCCGTCGCGCCACCCGTTAGATCTTCGTGAGAACGCGTGGCATCCCGCGCCGAAAAAGCCGCTGCCCGCGACGACATTTCTCGAGAGTACACATGTCCCTTATCTGCGACGAGTAATTCTTCTTCTCTGCGGCCACTTGTGCGGGTGGACATGAAAAATATTTTCCTCCGAATCTCACGGAGATAATATTTGAGGACCAGAGATAGGTGTGAGGTAAATTGTAAACCAAACAAAAAAATCACCAAAGACAATCGCAAACTTTATGAGTCGAAAAAAAAAGATATAAATTTTAATCGCTCGTGTGCGCAAGTTAACAAACTGTAGTGCGCAACAGATTTCATTGAGATAAACCGCGTCGTTACAACATCCGTGCAAGATTAATGGTCGATGCAAGGGAGGACACATCGACGACGACGGTTCGTTCTTTTCGCACGAATTAGGGAGTCTGGCATTTTTCTGTCAAAGCGCCGCGCGTTGTCGCGCAAGCGAACGAGTCTTAAGTACTGTCGATTACGGGTAATAAAAGCGTTCGGTTGTCATCAAGAGAACACGTACGAAAAGTGTATCTCCCGAGCGAGCAAGAAGCGTCCGCGAAAGCCGCGCGAACAGAAGCCGGCGTTCTGTTCGCTTCGATCACCGCGTGTACTCGCGCGTGTTACGCCGCAGTTGGCGCATTACGTCTGTTCTCGGCCTTTTTCGAGGCTTCGCGAGCCGCGGCACTTCACGGTGGCCTCGATTGTTCTTCTCCGAAGCCATTTTCATTCTGACACACGGCTGACGACGATTTTTCGTTATTTTATGAGGGACAAAAGAGCACATGTGCGATCTTCGGCGATACGCGCTTACGAGAGTCGCGTTGTTTACATTCCGCACATAATGGCGGAACAATTTAAAAGAGAGCGAACAGCTGAAGATAACACCGTCTTCATCGTGTGAATTATAAGAAATATACATTTAAAAACAAGTTTCTTACATTTTTATGAAACGGAGACACGGAACAGAACGCGAGGACATGTATCTTCTCATATCTCTCGCATCTTCACGTTCACAGAAATCTATTGAAACCTAAACAAAACAATGTGTTACAAGATCTCGTACTGTGTTTACTTCATAAACGTAATTGCGTATCTGAACATCAGCAATTTGCCGACGTGTCATTCGTGAAATCCTTCCGCAAAACGCCCGGATGATACACCCTCGCGTCTTATATCAAGTCCTCGTCGACTCGGTAAAGAGTGCAATATTCCTGCTGATTAATGACAACGTTCCCGGTGTGTACGACTGTTCTTCCCCTGATAAGAAGCAGCCCTCTCAGGAGTGTGTATTTGAGATCGTGTCCCGGCATCGGTGACTCTGTAATGGGGTTGAGTGCGGCGGGTCGCGGCGGTTACGTTTTGCGCTATCGTGGCCCGGCAACCATCGCGATAGATCATCCCGGTCGCACCCATAAACAATAACTTACACTTCGCCGACCCGTAAAGCTAGACCTCT
This sequence comes from Pseudomyrmex pallidus, assembly GCA_014825455.1. Lineage (NCBI taxonomy): Eukaryota > Metazoa > Arthropoda > Insecta > Hymenoptera > Formicidae > Pseudomyrmex > Pseudomyrmex pallidus. Next base: position 11,758 of record QVNV01008450.1, read on the forward strand.
CTTCCTTTCATCCACTCCGCGATTTCTCAACCGCGTTGCAAGTACTAAACTTCTCTCGCGCATCTCGCTTTCTCTCTCTCTCTCTCTTTCTCTTTTAGATTCTACGCAACTTCTATTTTTTTTTCTTGAAAAGAAAACCCTTGTCTTCGTACGATCTTCGTCTGTTTTGCGCGAGGCGGGGTCCGACAGCTTCCGCGTGTAATTTGTCCGCGTGGAAGTGTACGCGCGCGTATTTTTCTGCAAAACCGAACACTTTGTTGCGTAACGCTATACCTTTCTTTCGTTGAGTAATTATTCGCGATTTCTCAGCGCGAAGTTGCGCCGCCGCGCGTGTCTCGAGTTTCCTTCGATCTTCGTCTTCCGTGGCTTTCCATCGCCGCGCGTTATTCTTACACGTATTCTTACACGTGAAGTGAAAGAGACGAGACTCAAAAAATTGACGATGTGTTTTGTCGCACTTTTAACAAAGTTTCGAAGATTAAAAACAATTTTTAATATCAAAACACAGTATATATAAGTATGTCAAAGTTTTTTTCTCGATAACTTTTTAAGATTCCAGAAGATGATATATAATTACAAGTGCTTTTAACTTTTTTT